>BQNB010081569.1:0-29586 GCA_026074375.1 Tanacetum coccineum
TTTAAGAGGCAAAATGTTAGTGTGTAGAATGTGGCTAGAGCCTGCACGGCTGGGAACAATGAGAGGAAAGGGTATGCTGGACCTCACCCACTTTGCAACAAGTGCAGATGCCACCATGTAGGGCCATGTACAGTGAAATGCAATAACTATAAGAGAGTTAGACACTAGACGAGAGATTGCAGATCTGCAGTTGCTGTTCCAAACACGCAAAGAGCCCCACTTGGGAATCAGCAAGGTGTTATTTGCTATGAGTGTGGAAGACCGGGACATGTGAAGAGAGAATGTCCAAAGTTGAGAAACCAGAACCGTAGGAACCAAGTTAGGAACAAGACTGGAAACCAGACTGGAGGTAACGAAGCTACAGTAAAGGCTTACACCATTGGTGGAGGAGGAACAAACCCTGATTCCAATGTTGTCACAGGTATGTTTCTTCTCAATAACTGCTATGCTTCAATGTTATTCGATTCGGGCGCCGATAGAAGTTTTGTGTCATCTACCTTTAGTGCTTTGCTTGATGTTACACCATCCACTTTAGACACTAGTTATGCCATAGTTCTTGCCGATGGAAGAATTTCAGAAACAAATTTTGTTCTTATAGGTTGCACGTTAGGATTATTAGGTCATCTGTTCGACATAGATCTAATGCCCGTAGAACTTGGTAGTTTTGACGTTATCATCGGTATGGATTGTTTGGTGAAGTACCACGCGTTAATCATTTGTGACGAGAAGGTCATCCGTATTCCTTATGGAGATAAGGTATTGATAATCCGAGGTGATAATTGTAACGACGGAAATAAGCTAAACATCATATCGTGTACGAGGACCCAGAAGTATATTCAGAGGGGATGTCAAGTCTACCTAGATCAAGTTACATCCAAGAAGGCTGAGGATAAGTCAGAGGAGAAGCGACTTGAGGACGTGCCGATCGTACGAGAATTTTCGAAAGTCTTTCCAGAAGATTTGCCTGGACTACCACCTGCTCGACAAGTTGAATTTCAAATCAACTTAGTCCCTGGTGCTGCACCTGTAGCATGAGCCCCGTATCGATTAGCGCCAGCCAAAATGCAAGAGTTATCCACTCAATTGCAATAACTTTCTAATAGAGGATTTATAAGACCCAGTTCCTCACCCTAGGGAGCACCAGTTTTGTTTGTCAAGAAGAAAGATGGTTCTTTTTAGATGTGTATCGACTACCATGAACTAAACAAACTTACTATGAAGAATCGATACCCACTTCTGAGGATAGACGATTTGTTTGATCAACTTCAAGGATCAAGAGTCTACTCTAAGATCGACCTGAGATCTGGTTATCACCAACTCATAGTTTGTGAGGAAGACATTCCAAAGACAGCATTTAGGACTCGCTATGGACACTACGAGTTCCAATTAATGCCGTTTGGCTTGACTAACGTACCGACAGTATTCATGGATTTGATGAATCGGGTGTGCAAACTGTATATGGATAGATTCGTGATTGTATTCATCGATGATATTTTGATCTACTCCAAGAGTAGAAAGGAGCACAAAGGACACCTGAAGTTGATTTTAAAGTTATTGAAGGATGAAGAATTGTACGCCAAGTTTTCAAAGTGTGAGTTTTGGCTGTCGAAGGTACAATTTCTTGGTCACGTGATTGATAGTGAAGGCATCCACGTTGATCCCGCTAAGATCGAGTCAATCAAGGATTGGGCGTCACCCAAGACACCAACCGAGATCCGTCAATTTTTAGGTTTGGCTGGTTACTACCGACGATTTATCGAAGGTTTTTCAAAAATCGCTAGACCTATGACGAAACTGACTCAGAAAAGTGTGAAGTTTGATTGGGGAGAAAAGGCAGAGGCTGCGTTTCAGTTGTTGAAGCAAAAACTGTGTAGTGCGCCGATTTTGGCTTTACCTGAGGGAAGTGAGAACTTCGTGGTATACTGCGATGCTTCGCATAAAGGGTTGGGCGCGGTTTTGATGCAGAGGGAGAAGGTCATAGCTTACGCATCACGCCAACTCAAGGTTCACGAGAAGAACTATACCACCCATGATTTGGAACTAGGAGCAGTAGTGTTTGCCCTGAAGATGTGGAGACACTATCTGTACGGCACCAAGTGCGTTGTGTTCACTGATCACAAGAGTTTGCAACACATTCTCGATCAGAAGGAGCTGAACATGAGGCAACGACGTTGGTTAGAGTTGTTGAGTGACTACGACTGTGAGATTCGATATCACCCAGGGAAGGCGAACGTGGTGGCTGATGCCCTGAGCCGAAAGGAGAGAAACAAGCCGCTACGAGTTTGAGCCTTAGTTATGACTATAGGGTTAAACCTTCCTAAACAGATTTTGAGTGCTCAATCAGAAGCCAAAAAGGAGGAGAACTTCATCAACAAAGATTTGCATGGCATGATTAACAAGTTAGAACCTCATACTGATGGAACGTTGTGTTTGAATAACCGGAGTTGGATTTCGTGTTTCAAAGAGTTGAGGGCCTTGATTATGCATGAGTTACATAAGTCAAAGTATTCCATCCATCCTGGATCGGACAAGATGTACCAGGACCTTAGGAGGCTGTATTGGTGGCCCAATATGAATGCAAAAATTGCCACTTATGTCAGCAAGTGTTTAACATGTGCCAAGGTTAAGATAGAATATCAGAAACCATCTAGTTTGTTGGTTCAACCAGAGATCCTACAATGGAAATAGGAGAATATAACAATGGACTTTGTGACTAAGTTGCCAAAGATGGCAGCCGGTCAAGACACGATTTGGGTAATCGTTGATCGTCTCACTAAGTCTGCTCATTTCTTGCCTATGCGAGAAGATGACACGTTAGAGAAATTGACGAGACAGTACTTGAAGGAAGTAGTCTCAAAGCATGGAGTGCCAGTTTCGATCATCTCTGATCGTGATGGGAAATTTACGTCACATTTTTGGAAGTCCCTTAATAAAGCATTAGGTACTCGATTGGATATGAGTACAGCTTACCATCCAGAGACCGATGGCCAGAGTGAGAGAACCATTCAAACATTGGAGGACATGTTACGTGCCTGTGTACTCGACTTTGGAAAAGGTTGGGATAGACACTTACCGTTGGTAGAATTTTCATATAACAACAGTTACCATACCAGCATTAAGGCTGCTCCGTTTGAGGTGTTGTATGGGCGCAAGTGTCGATCACCTATCTGCTGGGCTGAAGTTGGGGATAGTCAGCTCACTGGCCCAGAAATCATTCACGAGACAACCGAGAAGATCATTCAAATCAAGAGCCGTATCCAAGCCGCCCGTGATTGTCAAAAGAGTTATGCCGACGTAAAACGAAAACCTCTCGAGTTTCAAATAGGAGACAAGGTCATTTTGAAAGTATCTCCTTGGAAAGGAGTGATACGTTTTGGCAAACGGGGAAAGTTGAACCCTAGTTATATTGGACCTTTTAAGATCAATGCTAAAGTAGGAACCATTGCTTATCGTCTTGAACTCCCAAAGAAATTGAGTAGAGTTCACAATACATTTCACGTCTCGAAGTTGAAGAAATGCATGGCTGATGAACCACTTGCTATACCGTTGGATGAAATCCAGATCGACGAGAAACTTTATTTCATCGAAGAACCTATCAAGATCATGGACCGTGAGGTCAAGCGTCTAAAGCAGAGTCGTATTCTGATTGTCAAAGTACGCTGGAACTCTAGGAGGGGTCTTGAGTTCACCTGGGAGCGTGAAGAACAAATGCAAAAGAAGTACCCGCACCTTTTCACCAACTCTGCACTCGCAGCAGAGGTTGCGTCCTGAGCTTTGAGGACAAAGCTTATTTAACAGGGAAAGAATGTCACACCCCGAGAATTTCCGTTCAATAATTTAGCCATTTCCGTTTAGTAATTTAAATTTTTAAAAGTTTCGTTTAGTTTTTCCGCTTAACCGGGAAGTTGTTCCGTTATTATCTGAGAATCATCACCGGGAGCGAACCGGGACACCAAACGTTGTAGTATTTTGGAAATAGCCACGTTTTTATGTTTTAAGGCAATATATAAAATTTCATAATTTTATGTGATGTCGTTACTCGTTTCGTTAATTACGTGTTCCGTGGAATTTAAACAATACCTTGTCATGTGTGCTAGACCTTTGGAAATTAAATGTTTTGAGCACTAGTTTCCTAGAAAGTTGGAGGCCACTTTTGGTCCCCCCCCCCCGGCTTGGCCTCACTTTCAACCGGATATGCATGTATATACATGCATAGGATTCAAATTTTGAAATGTATTCTCTAGACATGCAAGCAAGAATTAAGGTAAAGGACTAGTACTAGTAATGGTGTGATAGGTAGATCATTTTGGTCCCCTATCCCTTGTCCCCTAACCAATTGGCATACACAAGTGTGTGTGCGCATCTTGTTTTCGTGACGTTTTAGGGTCATAGTTTATTCTCCGTATATCATTCATTCTCATTTCATTTTCATTCACTTCCTACACACACAAAAACATTTCTCTTGTGCTCTCTCTCTCTCTAAAACACACGAACCACACATAATACTTAACATAAAACACATACTTTTATCTACTTTCAATCATTTACATTGAAGACAGTATAGGTTTGATCATCTAAGATCATTCGGGTATAAAAAAATATAAAATAAATAACGTTTGGGTTGTTCTTGATCTTTGTTCATCTCTAAAAATTATTTTTCTATGTAAGTCTTTAAATCCTCAAATAACTTGTACTTTTCTACTCTTCTTGATGCATAAACCTTTATTGTACAACTTGTTTTATAAAAAGAATGATTTTGAAACTACATAAAACCTTCATATAGGTTATTCATATGGTCGGAATTTTATAAAAGGACCATTAAGGAAATCATAGTTTTGTGATCGTGGTTATTTTCATGTAATAATATTTGTACTATTGAGCTTATTGTATTCGGCTTATATATAAGAGCTTATTTGAGAGCTTGTTTGAGTATTTTGAGCTTATTTTAACATATAAATATACACGAATAAATGGGAAAACATAAAGAAATATTTTCTTAAGCTTATTTCTTGTAACTTAAATTTAATGTGCTTATTTTCTAGCTATATTTTTGTAAGGTAAAACATTAGCTTCTTTGATTCCCAAATAAGCCCAAAATAAGACATTAATGGGCTAATAGCCTACTGTCACCATAACATAAACCCCACTGATCCAAAGCTTAGTCATAAGCCTTATGGGTCTCGGCTTATTTGTCTTGGGCTTATTATGAGCTTGTGGTAGATTTTGTTGAATCCTTATTGAAAACTTGTTTGTTATCTTTTTAGTATCTCGGAGTTATTTATTTCATACTTTGACATATTAAAGGCTTAGTGGGCCTAAAAGCCCAATATGAGTTTTAGTGACTCGTTAGATTATTTTTTAATGGAAAACGATGGTATAAAGTTGTAAATCGTAAATTGTGATTTGGAAGTAGTTTAAAATTGGTTTTTTTGATAAAGTCTACGACTTTGGAAAATGAGTAAACACGAACGGGTCATGCCGAAATTTTGTAAAAATATTATAATTAGAAATTATTTAGAAAACATAAATAATAAAATGTTTTGACTAAATTTCTTAACGATTTAGAAATGTCAAATTATAATGACAAGTTTATTTATACGTTAATAATAATTTGTAATTTATATTTATTATAGTTTTATTTATATTATATACGTAGCTTACTTACAACTGTAAGACTTTATCATAAAAACGATCTCTAATGTTTTTATCAACAATTAAACGTTTGAACCAAAAATGTGTAATAAACGGTTCATGCAATCAAAATCAATTAATTTCCGTTAAATTTCCAGAGGGGACTAATCGAAACCCGTATTCTTTTTGGTCATACCCGTGTACCACGTGTTGTTCGAGGGTTACATACTTTTGACGTATACTCTTTACCTTATCATCAAGGTGAGTTCATAGCCCCGCACTTTTACTCATTTTGAATAATTGTTTTTATAACTTTAGGGTGAGAAACATTGCTTGTTTTTTAAATCGGACACAAGTACTTTCATGGGAATTTTTCCCTGTTTACGTGTTGCCTAAGTAGCGCTAGACCTTCTATTGCCTAAAACTATCATGAACTGTTAATCTCTTGACCGGAAGACCGATTTAGGGAGCGCGATTGAATAAATAGATCTATTGGAATTAATTATCCCTATCCGGGTAAGTCGCACTTACTACCCACGGGTCGCCCAATTAAACGGATATATGTCATGTCGAATTTTGGATAGGAAATCTTAGGTCGGATTTCCTCTAGGGCAATGCAACCTGTAGCTATATGAAAGCAATGTCTCAGAATTAGCATCGGTGTCATGAGCTTAGTGCAACGTAAATATCTTTTATGTGAAGTTGTATTTGTTGACTCAACTGTCGCTTGCCTATAAAATTATTGCGGTTCCACTATTACATCAAATTCAAACCTATAATTCACTCAACTTTATGTTGCCATTTTTAAGCATGTTTTTCTCAGGTTGGATTAGCTTGGAAGATGTTGCCTGATCTATTTGAAGTAATTGCCCGAAACAGTTTTCTGATTTCATCTTGTTTCTTATATGCCGTTGTTGTACTTATTAAAGCTTCTCATTTTACCTTTTTTGAATCTCTTAAATTTGAATTGATTTGTAAACTTATTATTATTTTAAATTATGCCACGGTGATTATTTTTAAATTGGTACCCTTAGAGGTCATTCTTTATGATTTGTACTTGAGATATCAGGAACGTCACGCTCTGGACACATATTCTGTTCCAGGGCCCGTCTTGGGGGTGTTGACTGATTGGTATCAAGAGCCAAGGTTATAGAAGAAAAGGTAGTATAGAAATAAGTTGGTACTATATCACCAGTATGTGATCCTACGTAATTATGTGCCTTGAGTAACTTATGCATACATACAACGTAGATTAATTATTGTACGTTATTTGAATTCCTAAGTATATCTTTTTATACGATATGTATTATCATTTAAATACCATCATTGCCTTATACATCGATGACCCGCACATTTATTTGTTCACTTTGCATTCATCCAGTTACCCATTCACCCGATCATATGTTGCATCATGCATGGTTGATATAAAGATGATTTATATAAACTTTGCTTGTGCAGATCATGGCTATTTCAGTTATCTCAGTTTCTTCGGATTCATCCGAGGATAGCGTGGGGACACCTGCTGGACGAGTTATCTTGTTTGGTACCATCCTTACCACTATTCCCGACACCACACCAGTGATTACTCCACCCACTACTCAGACTAACACTACAGTTGATTCCCTCGAGAACCCCTTATCTTAGCACACATACTATACCACCTATCCCGGATTTACACCGCATCTCCTGATTACTCATCTGCATCTGATACAGGTCTGATCCATCTGAGGATCCTTCATCAGTCCATTATACCTCCATTACCTGCTATTTCTCGCCATTTTTATCAATCGGCTATCGATACCACAGACAGTGTAATACACAGATACACCACCATCACCTAGCCAATGGTACACCTGTCACTGAGATTAACTCTTTCTACCCATGAGATCCCTGTCTTACCTTGTCGTAGAGCAGTTATGTTATAGCACCTGGATGCCTATTCCTATTGGTTGACAGTACCGCTACCATCTTAATGGGCCGGTACACATGATGACTGCGAGGAAGAGGGTTGGACCGTTACCTGTTCAGCAACTTGCTATGAGACATTCTGTCGATCATTCTTCATCAGATTATTTTTCTCCAGATGATTCAGCTCAAGATTCTTCTTCAGATTCATCATCAGAGGCATCATCAGATTTTCATTCGGATGCTTCATCTGATTCTTCTTCGAGACACTCATTGTCTGATCATTCTTCTCCTGATTTACCGAGTACTTCTGCGGGGCCATCTCGCAAGAGACGTAGGTCCCCTATGGCATCTGTACCTGCATTACCACCTGTATCCGGAGCTTTATCTCCCGTCCGTGCTGATTTGATACCATCGCCTAAGAGGGTTAGGGATTCTGGTTATTCGGCAGATGTAGAGGTTGATCCTAGAGAGACTAGTTTGAGGGATGATATTATTGTCAGGGAAAGTGATGAGCCGTCTAGGTCTAGAGGGACTGATATAGAGGTGGATGATGATGTTGAGAGGAGTGATGGGATGGATATTGACCCCGTTAAGGCAGTTATCGAGGCGTGTTTTGATTTTGCTGATATTATTAAAACTAATAGAGTTGATGTTAGGGTTGAGGCTGTGACCGTTGCTCGGGATGATGTTGAGATGGGTACGAGAGACCCGATTGTAGTTAGTGACGATGGAGATACACCTCCTGTGGTACCGGAGGTTATCCCTGAGCCTGCTCAGGAGGGAGCAGCAGGGGGTACGTATGAGACTTTGGGGAGCCTAGTGCAGAGGTTCCATGATCACACGCAGGCTATCCCAGTCCATCGTATACAGGTTATTGAGGGCGTCCAGAGGGAGCAGGGATATAGGATTGTTGGGGTTGAGTCGGCAGTCACTGCTTTGACTAAGAGGGTTGCTGAGTTGGAGAGGGATAACAGGAGGCTCAGAGGCACCATGAGTGTTGAGAGTCAGAGAGTTGACCGACTCCAGCGCGGCATATCACGTATGTAGATGTAGAGCTGAGGCAGATACACGGTTTCCGTTTTTATAAAGGTTGGCAATTTGAGCGTTTTGTACTAGGACGCACCATGGGTTATCGTCCTTAGATACGTTCATTAGTGTTGTAGTACTAATCAGTAACGTTTAGTGATAACCGTAGTGTTAAAAACTCATATTTTCTGTATTTTGAAACCAAATGTGATGTAATCACTAATGTTCGATGATATGAAATTGGTATTTATCTATGATATGATGTCATGATTTGATTTTTTATGCTTTTGCGTCTCTTGCATTATGATACGGCTTCACATATGAATATATTTCAATCATGTATATTTCCTATGTGAATTTACCATAATTTTATTTTAACACCGTAGTGATCTCACATCACCTAGAAGAAATATCATCGCAGTGTTTACGAGTTATGTGTAAGGAAGATGTCTAACATACGATCCAGAGCATCCCATGACTCATGAGGAGGTAGAATAATGGTTTCTCACCGAGTAGTGAAGAGATCGGAGGCTCGTGTAGCCGACAAAAGGGACCCTGGAACCCTCTGAATGACGAATGGGGACGGATAGACTGGTTGGAGTATGGAGGACCTTTGAGGAACTGGGAATAGACGGTAACGGAGGAAATGGAATGGAGGAAAATGGAAATGGAAATAGAAATGGGAATCATGGTATGAACTATGGATGTTTCATGCCAGTGGCTTGAGAGTGTACTTTCCAAGACTTATTGAAATGTAAGCCACATAATTTCTCAGGAACCGAAGGCGTTGTCAGATTGACCCACTGGTTCAAGAAAATGGAGACTGTGTTCAATATCAGTAATTGTCCATCGAAGTACCAAGTGAAATATGCTACATGGCACACTACAGGACTACTGATTCTAACTGGTGGAAGGATGGAACTTAATAAAGAACAATTGGTGTTGATGCTGCATATGCCATGAAATGGGTTGGACTTATGAAGTTGATGACTGAGGTGTATTGTCCAAGGAATGAGATTAAGAAGTTGGAGACTGAATTGTAGAATCTGACCGTGAAAGGAAACGACTTGACTGCTTACACTCAAGGTTTCTGGAGTTGTTCTTTGTTATGTATTGATGGTCCCCTGACGAATGAGGACAGAGTGGAAGTGGTTTATTAGAGGATTAACGGGAAACATTCAAGGGAAAACTGTGATTGCTGCGAATCCGGCTAGACTCCAAGATGCCATACGCATTGCTAACCAATTAATGGACAAGTAGCTCCAGGGTTATGCTGCAAGGAGTGCTGAGAATAAGAGGATGATGGAAAGTAACCCAAGGGATAACCATAGACAACAACCACCATTTAAGAGGCAAAATGTTAGTGGGTAGAATGTGGTTAGAGCTTACACGGCTAGGAACAATGAGAAGAGGCAGGTATGCTGACCTTACCCACTCATGCAACAAGTTGCAAGATACCACATGTTTAGGGCCATGTATAGTGAAGTGTAATAATTGTAAGAGAGTTGGTCACCAGATAAGATATTGCAGATCTACAGCTGTGGTATAAAACATGCAAAGAGCCCCACTTGGGAATCAACAAGGTGTTATTTGATATGAGTGTGGGAGACCGGGACATGTGAAGAGAGAATGTCCAAAGTTGAGAAACCGGAACCATAGGAAACGAGTTAGGAACAAGACTGGAAACCAGACTGGAGGTAACGAAGCTACAGCAAGGGCTTATGCGATTAGTAAAGGAGGAACAAACCCTGACTCCAATGTTGTCACGGGTACGTTTCTTCTCAATAATTGTTATGCTTCTATGTTATTCGATTCGGGAGCCGATAGAAGTTTTGTGTCGTCTACCTTTAGTTCTTTGCTTGATGTTGCACCATCCACTTTAGACACTAGTTATGCCGTAGAACTTGCCGATGGAAGAATTTTAGAAACAAATGTTGTTCTTAAAGGTTGCACGTTAGGATTATTAGGTCATCCGTTCGACATAGATCTAATGCCCATAGAACTTGGTAGTTTCGACGTCATCATCGGTATGGATTGGTTGGCGAAGTACCACGCGTTGATCGTTTGTGACGAGAAGGTCGTCCGTATTCTTTATGCAGATGGGGTATTGATAATCCGAGACAACGAAAGTAAGCTAAACATCATATCGTGTACGAGGACCCAGAAGTATATTCAAAAGGGATGTCAAGTCTACCTAGCGCAAGTACATCATATGAAAGTTGAGGATAAGTCGGAGAGAAGCTGCGACTTTGAGGAGTGTTGATCGTACAGGAAAGGAATTTCCGGAAGTCTTTCTAGAAGATTTGCCTGGACTACCACCTGCTTCGACAAGTTTGTATTCCAAAATCTAAATCGTAGTCTCGGTGCTTGCAAATTGTAGCACGAGCCCCGGTATTGATTTGCACACGCACTTAATGCAAGAGTTATCCATCTAAATTGCATAGAATACCTTTCTGACTAGAGGATTCATATGACCTTGTTCATCATCCTGGGAGCATATGGTTTTGTTTTTCAAGAAGGATAGTGGTTCTTTTCGGAAAAGGTTGTTTTCGACTTACCGTGAACTAAACAAAATTACTGTGAAGAACCATGTTACCCAATTCGAGGATCGATGACATTGTTGGATCATACTTTTTAGGATAATGAGTTTCTACTTTGATCGACCTGAGATCTGGTTATCATCCACTAACTCCAGCGTTTGTGAGGAAGACATTCCAAAGTACATTTAGGACTCCGTTATGGACACTTTGAGTTTCCAAGTAATGCCGTTTGGCTTACTAACGCACCTGGCAGTGATTAATTGGATTTGATGAATGGGTGTGCAAAACGTATATGGATTGATCGTGATTTTATTCATCGTGATATTTTGATTTACTCCAAGAGCAGAATGGGAGCATGAAGGTACCTTAAGTTGATTTTTTAAACGTATTGAAGGAGGAAGAATTGTATCGCAAGTTTTTCTAAAGTTTGAGTTTTGGCTGCTCGGAATGTTACAATTTCTTGGTCACATGATTGATAGTAAAGGCATTCATGTTGATCCCGCTCAGATCAAGTCAATCAAGGATTGGGCGTCACCCAAGACACCAACCGAGATCTGTTAATTTTTAGGTTTGGCTGGTTACTACCGACAATTTATCGAAGGTTTTTCAAAAATTGCTAGACCTATGACGAAACTGACTCAGAAAAGTGTGAAGTTTGATTGGGGAGAAAATGCAGAGGCTGCATTTTAGTTGTTGAAGCAGAAATTGTGTAGTGCATGATATTGGCCTTACCGGAGGGAAGTGAGAACTTCGTGGTATATTGTGATGCCTCGCATAAAGGGTTGGGCGCGGTTTTGATGCAGAGGGAGAAGGTCATAGCCTACACATCCCGCCAACTCAAGGTTTATGAGAAGAACTACACCACACGAGACCTAGAGCTTGGTGCAGTAGTGTTTGCCTTGAAGATGTGGAGACACTATCTGTACGGTACAAAGTGCGTTGTGTTCACTGATCACAAGAGTTTACAACACATTCTCGATCAGAAGGAGCTGAATATGAGACAACGACGTTGGTTAGAGTTGTTGAGTGACTACGACTGTGAGATTCGATATCACCCAGGGAAGGCGAACGTGGTGGCTGATGCCCTGAGCCGAAAGGAGAGAAGCAAGCCGCTACGAGTTCAAGCCTTAGTTATGACTATAGGGTTAAACCTTCCTAAACAGATTTTGAGTGCCTAATCGAAAGCCAGGAAAGAGGAGAACTTCATCAACAAAGATTTGCATGGCATGATTAACAAGTTAGAACCTCATGCTGACGGGACATTGTGTTTGAATAACCAGAGTTAGATTCCGTGTTTTGGTGAGGGCCTTGATTATGCATGAGTTGCATAAGTCAAAGTATTTCATCCATCTTGGATCGGACAAGATGTACCAGGACCTCAGGAGGCTGTATTGGTGGCCCAACATGAAAGCAGAAATTGCCACTTATGTCAGTAAGTGTTTAACATGTGCCAAGTTTAAGATATAATATCAAAAACCATCTGGTTTGTTGGTTGAACCAGAGATCCCTCAATGGAAATGGGAGAATATAACAATGGACTTTGTGACTAAATTGCCAAAGACAGTAGCTGGTCAAGACCCAATTTGTGTAATCGTTGATTGTCTCACTAAGTCTGCTTATTACTTGTCACTATGCGAGAAGATGCACGTTTAGAGAAGTTGACGAGACAAGGATTGAAGAAGTAGTTCTCAATGCTTGGGAGTTTAATTTGCGTTGTTCAATCATCTCTTGATCGTTGGTGGGAATTTAATGCTCACATTTTTTTAAGTCCCATATAAAGCATATAGGTGCTCGATTGGGATATGAGTACTGATTACATTCTGTGTCCGATGGTCAAAGTGTAGAGGGACCATCAAACATTTGGGAGGACAATGTACGTGCCTGTGTACTCGACTTTAGGAAAAGGTTGGGATTGGACACTTCCCATTGTAGTATTTCATATAACAAACAGTTACCATACCAGCTATTAAGGCCATGCTCTGGTTAAGGCGTCCGTTGTTTATGGCGCGCAAGCTGTAGATACCCTGATCTGATGGGTTGAATTTTCGGAGTTAGTCTGCTCACGGGGCCTAGAAGATCATCCACGAGATAGAACGAGATGATTGTTCATATCAAGTGCCGTATCAAGCCGCCCAGAGATCGTCAAATGAGTTATAACGATGTTAAGACGGGAAAACTCCTTTTTGAGGTTTCAGTAGGAGACAAGGTCATGTTGAAAGTATCTCCTTGGAAAGGAGTGATACGTTTTGGCACACGGGGAAAGTTAAACCCTCGTTATATTGGACCTTTTAAGATTATTGCTAAAGTAGGAACCGTTGCCTATCGTATTGAACTCCCAGAGAAATTAAGCAGAGTTCATAGTACGTTTCACGTCTCGAACCTCTTGCTATACCGTTGGATGAAATCCAAGTTGACAAAAAAACTCTATTTCATCGAAGAACCTATCGAGATCATAGACCGTGAAGTCAAGCGTCTAAAGCAGAGTCGTATTCCGATTGTCAAAGTACGCTGGAACTCTAGGAGGGGTCTTGAGTTCACCTGGGATCATGAAGACCAAATGCAAATAAAGTACCCGCACCTTTTCACCAACTCTGCACCCGCAACAGAGGTTGCATCCTAAGCTTTGAGGACAAAGTTTCTTTAACGGGGAAAGAATGTCACACCCCGAGAATTTCCATTCAATAATTTAGCCATTTCCGTTTAGTAATTAATTTTTTAGAAGTTTCATTTAGCTTTTCCGCTTAACCGGGAAGTTGTTCCGTTATTATCTGAGAATCATCACCGGGAGCGAACCGGGACACCAAACGTTGTAGTATTTTGGCAATAGCCACGTTTTTATGTTTTAAGGCAATATATAAAATTTCATAATTTTAAGTGATGTCGTTACTCGTTTTGTTAATTACGTGTTCCGTGGAATTTAAACAATACCTTGTCATGCATGCTAGACCTTTAGAAATTAAATGTTTTTGAGCACTAGTTTCCTAGAAAGTTGGAGGCCACTTTTGGTCCCCCTCCCTCCTTGGCCTCACTTGCAACCGAATATGCATGTATATACATCCATAGGATTCAAATTTTGAAATGTATTCTCTAGACATGCAAGCAAGAATTAAGGTAAAGGACTAGTACTAGTAATGGTGTGATAGGTAGATCTTTTTGCGTACCTTTCCCTTGTCCCTAAACCCTATATCGGCCACACACAAGTTGTGTGGTTCGTGAGTGTTTTTTTTGTGTGAGGCATCTAGTTATATATCATTCACTCTCATTTCATTCTCATTCGCTTCCTACATACACAAAAATATTTCTCTTGTGCTCTCTCTCTCTAAAACACACGAACCAACACAAACACTTACAAAACCATACATTTTTCACTTTCAATCATTTACATTTAAAGAAAAGTTGAAGGTTTTTTGATCATTTAAGATCATTGGGTATTTATAAATAAACTCGTTTGGGTTTAATTGTTCTTGTTCTTTTTTTCATCTCTAAAAAATCATTTTTTCTTTGTAAGTCTTCAAAACCTCAAATAACTTGTACTTTTACTCTTCTTGATGCATAAACCTTTGTTGTACAACTTGTTTTGTAAAAAGAATGATTTTAAAACAACATAAACCTTAAAAAGGTATACATATGGTTTGAATTTTATAAAAAGGAACATAAGGGAATCATAGTTTTGTGATCATGGTTATTTTCATGTAATGATATTTGTACTATTGAGCTTATGTGATTAAGCTTATATTTAAGAGTTATTTTTGAGAGCTTGTTTGAGTTATTTTGGAGGTTTTTTTTAGCATATCATTTTCACGAATAATGGGAAAACACTAAAGAAATACTTTATTAGTTATTTCTGGTAACTTAAATTTAATGTGCCCTTATTTCTAGCTTATTTTTGGATGGTGTGAACATTAAGCTTATTTTTTTGGCTTAACCAATAAGCCCAAATAAGACTTAATGGGCCTACAAGCCCACATCACCTATAACATAAACCCACGGCCCAAGCTTATTCATAAGCTTATGGGTTCGGCTTATTTGTCTTGGCTTATTATGAGCTTGTGGTAGCTTATTGATGAACCTAGAACTTGTTTGTTATCTTTTTAGTATATCGGACTTATTTATTTCGTACTTTGGCATATTAAAGGCTTAGTGGGCCTAAAAGCCCAATAAGAGTTTTAGTGACTCGTTGGATTTGTTTTAAATAGAAAACGATGGTATAGAGTTGTAAATTGTAAATTGTGATTTGGAAGTAGTTTAAAATTGGTTTTTGATAAAGTCTACGACTTTGGAAAATGAGTAAACACGAACGGGTCATGCCGAAATTTTGTAAAAATCTTATACTTAGAAATTATTTAGAAAACATAAATAATAAAATGTTTTGACTAAATTTCTTAACGATTTAGAAATGTCAAATTATAATGGCAAGTTTATTTATACGTTAATAATAATATAATATTATATTTATATAATTAATATAATATTATTTCGTAATACTTACAACTTAAGGACTTTCAATTAAACCGAATCATCTAATATTTTTAATTCACACATAAACACTTACCAAAAATGAGTATAATTATGTTTTCTTTTTCTTTCTGCATCAATCACATTCGTTAACTTTCCGAGACTAAATCGAAACCCGTATTCTTCTAGGTCATACCCGTGTACCACCGTTCGTTCCGAGTGACCCTACTTTTGACGTATACTCTTTACCTTATCATCAAGGTGAGTTCATAGCCCCGCACTTTTACTCATTTTGAATAAATGTTTTTATAACTTTGGGGTGAGAAACATTGCTTGTTTTTAAAATCGAACACAAGTAATTTCATGAGGATTTTTCCATGTTAACGTTGTTGCCTAAGTAGCGCTAGACCTTCCTATTGCCAAAAATATCATGATTGTTAATCTCTTTGAAACGGAAAGTAGCGCTAGACCTCCTATTGCCCAAAACTATCATGAACTGTTAATCTCTTGACCAGAGGACCGGTTGAGGGAACGCGAGTGAATAAATAGATCTATTGGGACTAATTATCCCTATCCGGGTAAGTCGCACTTACTACCCACGGGATGCAACCTATAGTTATATGAAAGCTATGTCTCAGAATTAGCATCGGTGTCATGAGCTTAGTGCAACGTAAATATCTTTTATGTGAAGTTGTATTTGTTATAACTGTCGCATGCCTGTAAAATCTTGTGGTCCACTATTACATCAAATTAAACCTATGAATTCACTCAACTTTATGTTGACCATTTTAAGCATGTTTTTCTCAGGTGCTTAGCTTGGAAGATGTTGCCTGATCTATATGAAATCTAATTGCCCGAACCAGTTTTTAGATTTTATCTAGGGTAAATGACGTTTATTACCAACTTACTTTCCCATTTGTACCGTAATGACCAACTTACTTTTTTTTGTACACATTACACCAATTTATTTTCAAATTTTGTTTGACATCACCAATATCACAACTTGTTACCGACACGCTGGCATATACGTTCCACGCTGGCAAAAATATTTTAGGGTAAAGGCCATTTATTACCAACATACTTTCTCATTTGTACCGTAATGACCAACTTACTTTTTATCGTACTCACTACACCCACGTACATTCAAATTTTATTCAATATTACCATAAAATAACTATATTACCCTCTCATCTTCTCTACATCCACTCAGATACAACACCTATAATTTTTCCCGAAACTAAACATTTACCTCGCACTACGTTTTCTGCAGCAAGGGACTTAAAGCACCCCATTCTGCATGCACATTAATGGATAAGGGCAATAACATCATCTGCTACCATAAACTGCAAAACTCATTCACCAAGTACTCGAAATTAGCAACTTGCCAAAAGCTTTGGATGACATACTCTAGAAATAATAGGACTAAGGGATTCTGTATAATGTACATCCATAGGATTACTTTTTGTCTCCTCGTGAGAATTTAACAAAAAATAATTTTTTTTAAATATTTTAATAACTTTAGTAACCTCAAAGTCATGTTTCATACTTGCAGTAACCCCAGTAAACAAAATGAAACTTTAGTTACTTAGGCCAACTTTTTTGGAAACTCTAGTACCCTGTTTGTGTATTAACCCATTTATAAAATATTTTTTTACGTTATTTTTAGTAAAAAATTTAAAATTTTCTTACAAAAATTTTTAAAATTTTTTCGCACTTTTCAAAATCTTAATTTTTTTAAAAAATTTTAAATTTTTTCGTACTTTTTAAAATTTTAATTTTTTTTCAAAAAAAAATTTAGATTTTTTTAAAAGTTACGAAAAAAATAAAAAAGTAAAAATAATTTTTTGTTAAATTTAAAAAGTACGAAAAAAATTAAATTTATTTAGAAAAATTAAGATTTTATAAAGTACGAAATTTTTATAAAAATAAGTAATTTTTTTAAAGTACGAAATTTTTTAAAAAATAATTTTTTTTAAAATTCTAATTTTTTAAAAAATTATTACTTTAAAAAAAATTATTTTTTGTTAAATTCTCATGAGGAGACAAAAAGTAATCCTATGGATGTACATTATATAGAATCATCTAGACCTATTATTTCTAGAGTATGTCATCCAAAGCTTTTGACAAGTTGCTGATTTCGAGTACTTGGTGAATGAGTTTTGTAGTTTATGGTAGCAGATGACGTTATTGCCCTTATCCATTAATGTACATGCAGAATGGGGTGCTTTAAGTCCCTTGCTGCAGAAAACGTGGTGCGAGGTAAAGGTTTGGTTTGGGGAAAACTATAGGTGTTGTATCTTAAGTCAACTCATTTTGATCTGAGTGGATGTAGAGAAGATGAGAAGGTAATATAGTCATTTTATGATAATATTGGTGATATCGAATAAAATTTGAATGTACGTGGGTGTAGTGAGTACGAAAAAAAGTAAGTTGGTCATTACGGTACAAATGAGAAAGTATGTTGGTAATAAATGACCTTTACCCTAAAATATTTTTGCCAGCGTGGAACGTATATGCCAGCGTGTCAGTAACAAGTTGTGATATTGGTGATGTCAAACAAAATTTGAAAGTAAATTGGTGTAATGTGTACAAAAAAAAGTAAGTTGGTTATTACGGTACAAATGAGAAAGTATGTTGGTAATAAATGACCTTTACCCTAAAATATTTTTGCCAGCGTGGAACGTATATGCCAGCGTGTCAGTAACAAGTTGTGATCTTGGTGATGTCAAACAAAATTTGAAAGTTCGTTGGTGTAATGTGTACAAAAAAAGTAAGTTGGTCATTACGGTACAAATGAAAAAGTAAGTTGGTAATAAATGGCCTTTACCCTTTTATCTATGTTATCTTAAATACCGTTGTTGAACTTATTAAAGCTTCCGCATTTTAACATTTAAATCTTTTAAATTTGATTGATGTAAACTTATAATTATTTTAAATTTATGCAACGATGTTTATTTTTAAAACGTGCCCTTAGAGGTCGTTCTTTATGCTTTGTACTTGAGATATCCAGGAACGTCACGCCTCCGGACACGTATTCCGTCCAGGGCCCATTTGGGGGTGTGACAGATTGGTATGAAGAGCCAAGGTTATAGAGAACCAGGTAGTATAAACTAGGTCTGAAATATAACCAGTATGTGATCCTACGTGATTTAACATAGTACGTATACATAATTAAATACTATATAAATAATATATATGTATTAAATACTAAGTATAACTAATATTACTATAAGTATTTCTCATTTCATCCCATCATGCCGTACTCGATAACCCGCGCATTCATTCGTTCATTTTGCATTCATCCAGTTACCCATTCACCCGATCATATGTTGCATCATACATGGTTGATATAAAAATGATTTATATAAACTTTGCGTGTGCATGTCATGACTATTTTAGTTATCTCAATTTCTTTGGATTCATCAGAGGATAGCGTAGGGACACATGTTAGATGAGTCATCTTGTTCGGTACTATCCCTACCACTATTCTCGACACCACACCAGTGATTACTCCACCCACTACTCAGACTGACACTACAGTGATACCCACAGAGACACCTATCATAGCATCTACTATACCACCATCCCCAGATTATACACCAGCATCTCCTAATTACTCACCTGCATTTGATTTAGAGTCTGATCCATATGAGGATCCATCATCAGACCATATACCACCATTACCAGCTATCTCACTATTTTTATCATCGGCTGACGACACCACAGACAATGATACACCAGATACACCACCATCAACTAACCATGGTACACCTTTCACTAAGATTACCTCTTCTACCCAAAGATCACTTGTCATACCTCGTCGTCGAGTTATGATTCTAGTACCTGGACAACCTATTCCTCATGGTTGACCGTACCGCTACCATCTTAATGGGCCGGTACACATGATGACTGCGAGGAAGAGGGTTGGACCGTTACCTGCTCAGCAACTTGTTGTAAGACATTCTGTCGATCATTCTTTTTCAAACACTAAAAATCAAATAAGAAACAAAGCCAAAGGTTTTGAAGCCTAAAAAAAGTAGGGTCCACAGAAATACTTGCTTCACCTAAGCCTAGTAAACCTAGATCTTGCCTTAGGTGGTTACCAAATGGAAGACTTTTTGACCTAAAAGGAAAAATAATCGCATCCAGTGAATCTGAGAGTCAATCTAACTGCTCTAATGGTAATAATGCATGTACTTTAAACCCTTCGGAACCTACATTCAAACGGTTTCAAATTTCACTTCTTTTCTTGGCAGGTTATCCAAATTTGTTTATGGACGTTTGTTTTTGCCGTAACTGGGTTTGTTCCAAAGCTATGACCGGGAATCTAAAGCTTCTCATCAATTTCGTCTAGGAGTTTTTGGGAACTGTTCGTTGTAGAAATGATCATGTTGTTGCAATTCTGGGTTTCAGTGATCTTTAATGGGGAATTATTTTAATCACCAGGGTTTATTTCGTTGAGGGCTTGGGGCACAACCTGTTCTCGGTTAGGCAGTTTTGTGATTCAGATTTAGAGGTCGCTTTCAGAAGAAATACATGTTTCATCCAAAACTTAAAAGGTGTTGATTTGTTAAAAGGAAATCGCACAACAAACCTTTACACCATCAATCTCTATGAAATGGCCTCCGCTTCTCTAATTTGCCTCATGGCTAGTGCAACTTCTACCAAGTCATGGTAATGGCATCAACATTCATCCCACCTCAATTTTGACACCATAAATGACCTTGCCAAAAACGATCTTGTCACCGGTCTTCCAAAATTCAAATATCATTAAGAACATCTTTGTCTCATAGTGGAGCAAGGGAAAAAGCAAAAGGGAATCTCACCCCATACAGTTCAAATTCTAAGCAGAGGTTACACCTTATTTATATGGATTTATGTGGTCCAATGAGAATTGCAAGCATAAATAGAAAGCAATATGTTTTGGTGATTGTGGATGATTACTCTCGTTACACTTGGGTACACTTTCTCAGACTAAAAGATGAAACACCAGAAGTGATTAAAACCTTCCTTAAGAGAATTACTGTCCTTCTTCAGTCTCCTGTCATCATCATAAGAACCGACAATGGCACATAATTCAAAAATTAAATCCTTAAAAGAATACTTTGATAGTGTTGGCATCTCTCACCAAACGTCTTTTGTCAAAACACCTCAACAAAATAGAGTCTTGGAATGAAGAAATCGGACGTTAGTAGAGTCCGCTAGAACAATGTTAATTTTCTCTCATGCACCGTTATTCTTATGGGCTGAATCGATTGCTACTGCGTGCTTCACTCAAAACCGCTCCATCATTCACAGTCGTTTTAACAAAACACCATACGAGCTCATTAATGGCAGAAAACCAAATATCTCTTTTCTACATGTATTCGGGGCTCTCTGTTATCCCAAGAATGATCCTAAAGATATTGGGATAGCTTGGTTTGCAGAAGGTGATATTGATTTATCAATTGGTTATCTGTTCGATTCCTGCGACTTTATAGAGTTTACAACCAAAGGATAAAGAAAATCATGGAGACAGTGAATGTGACATTTGATGAGCTTTCAGCTATGGCTTTTGAACAAAGCAGTTCAAAACCTAGGCTTCAAAGCATGACTTCTGGACAGATTAGTTTAGGACTCGATCTTACTTATGATCCGTCAATAATAACAACTCAACAACCAACAGAAGGTGAATTGGATTTACTGGTCGAAGCTATGTATGATGATCATATTAGTGGTCAACCGTCAGCTGCTCCAAGAACTCATCTGGCTGCTCAAGCACATCAAGTTCTTCAGACTCCAACGACAACTACAACAACAGCAGACACCGCACCGACACCAACAAATTCATCCTCTCAAGCAACAACTCTTCTAAACACTTCACAAGATGTTGACGAGATCGAAACACAACAACAACATGTTCAGCATCAAACCGCAACAATTGCTGACAATGTTCCAAATGTTATGTTCAATGAAATACGTTTGTAAATCCTTTTGCTACTCCATCCACAAGTGCTACTGAATCATCATCTTTACAATATGTTGATCCATCGAACATGCATACGTTTTACCAACCATACCCTCATGAATATCAATGGACTAAGGATCACCCTCTGGAACAAGTGATAGGAGAACCCTCATGACCAGTTTTGACAAGGAATCAACTCTAATCTGATGGTGACATGTGCATGTATGCATTAACGGTGAGCACTATGGAACCAAAGAATGTCAAAGAGGCTATGATCGACCCTGTATGGATTGAATCAATGCAAGAAGAGTTTCTTCAGTTCAAAAGGCTTGATGTATGGGTGTTAGTTCCTTCTCCGGATAACATAAAACCTCTTACTTTGAAATGGTTATTCAAAAACAAGCATGATGAAGAAAACATGGTTGATGTGCTGTCGTGTAAAGTCAATTATATAATTATCAAGTTTTAAATTTATATTTAGTCGACAAACCTAAAACAACACTTTAACGAGCAGTGTACCCAGTCAAGATGGAGTCCGCGGTAAGTAGGGTGTCAAACACTAAGAGTGGAACATTAATCCTATATTCTATCAGTATTTTAATTAGTTAATTTACTGGTTAAACCTATGCTATATACGTTGTCTAATGATATAGGGGTTTTCAGCCTGAGAGACTGGCACATGTTTGGTGGAAATAAACATCAATTCAATAAACAATAAACACAAAAGAAGAAAATTAGAAGATAGAAAAGCGGTACATGCCAAATGATAGAAAACTGTATTAGCCATATTAAATCCAATTCAATGTCGGTTTGTTTGTTTTAGTGCAATGATTTACTTATCTCGAAGCAGTATATCATTCTTAAGACTTAGGCAGGACATCATCCTAAGACCTAGACATGATTAATCCTGTCACAATTAACTCATCCGCATAAAGCATCCTTTAGTTTAATTATAATATATCTTAGGGAATCAAAGCAGTGGTGATCTTGTTAAAACCCTAGCCTAACGGGACTTTACTCACTTATTGTTTGATGGTATTTCATATACTGGTAGTCCACTATTCAAATCTTTATCAGTTAATTAAGAGCATGATTGTTGAAACATAAACGGGTCACCTACCGGTCCAACTAAGCTTATAATTCAAAGATAAAGATAGAGCGTTATTTGTAATCCTATTGGTCCAGTAATATAAAACACGATATGGAGAGCTATCCCGGTATCTAGATTACTTGGTCCGTATCACTAGATCCAGTTGAATGATAGGTCGTATATTCAAACACATAAACAAGTATGAGGTGATAAACATAATTAAACAATCAACGATAAATTAAGAAATCGATTTTAAAACAAACCAAACATTGAACTTTCATTAAGATGCCTAATACCCGAGGGTATTAGCCCACAACCATTGTAGTTATACAAGCGTAATCAAACAATTGAAATCGAACGATTAAGAGAGTAAAAATTACACGATGTCTTCTATGGATTCGTGATCAATGCTTGACCTTGGTGGCTAATCTTCTCTTTTGAAATTCGTCTTTAATGAGTATGGTATAAAGAATTTGATATTGCACACTGAAAACTCATTTTTGAGTCTTCTATATATAATGTCTGAAAAAGACTCGATATGCCGTATCTGGCAAGGTCGATACGGCGTATTAGGCTGGATTCCTTGGAGTGCGCGCTACGTTCATAATCAATCAGTGATATCATTCCCAATTTACTTGATTTACTGTATCTTCGAATAGTTATCTTCATGGATACGGCGTATGGAAACATAGAGGATACGCCGTATTGGGAATTGGTCAAACGCGTTTTCTTGTGAAGTCAGGCGCTGATACGTCGTATCTCTTTTGTTGGATACGGCGTATTGGTCAGAAATCAGCATTCTTCAAATATCTTCGTTCTAGCTCCAAATTATGCGCCTTTTAGCTTATCTTTACAAAACATTCCTTAATTACTGTATTTATCAACTTTAAAGCAATTAAGTACCAAATAATGCAATAATTATATAAAAGTGGGCAAAACAGATGGGATATATGATATAATAAACTGACATTATTTGATATCATCAAATATCCCCCCACTTGAATCCTACTTGTCCTCAAGTAGACCTTAGAAAAAGTTTCAGTTTATGGAAATGTGTCCCAACCGAAGTTGAGGTTTTTCCGTTTAAGCATCGTTTTGTCCCAATCACCTCTACATAACCAAGCTCCTCACGAAATATGGATATGAAAAACACTCAAATCACTCAACTAATCTAGGGTGCAACATTTAAGTAGTACGCTTAATTGCTCGGTCGTGATTAGCTTCGTATCATAAGCTTGGCAAGGATACACATCTCCACCGCTAAAGCTAAGGAGAAACATGTCAAAAGATAAATTGGGTTAAGAAGGCTTAGGGTTGATCATTCAACAGTCTTTCACCATAAGTACCACACCAACAAGGCAGTTGTATCGTACATACACGGCCGTAACGACGAAATAAACACATACAATCTGATCACATCCTTGTTCGCGTTTAACCAGCGGTTAGGATGAAGAATGATATAGGGTAGGGAGCTTCTAACTTTCACCCAAAGTCGTCATCCAACAAGGCAGCTCAGACATGCATACATGGCCGTAATGACGGAATAGACATGCATGCTCGAACAAGTCCTCGTTCGAGTAGACACTAAGGTTAGTTGCTAGGAAAGGGAAGTAAAATGGGTGTTAAACAAAATTTACAAAACAAATAGATTAAGCCAACAAATAAGGTACGGTTGCTAGTAACTTCCCCCCGACCGTTCCATGACAAATACTCGAACATATAGATAGACGCCTCGATCATAGAAATGACAAAGACAACCTAAGTTGGCGTTCCTATAACGGTCAACTTCCCTTTCATCCCGCTCTTTACATACTTTTACATAATAAGTGGTGATATCGGCCACTTTTTACAAGACTTTACATCGTTGATTTTTGTAACGTATCAGTGAATAATCGATCCTTCCAAGTTATTCCTTCGGTATAAACTTCTTTTTTGAACAGACTATTTTTCTTCCTTATTTTTTTACAATACATAATAAATCTCGGTTTTATTCCACCGTCTTCACTATCATAATTTGTCCGGATAATTTTTTCCTTGTCACAGTTCTTCTTCGGACATATTTTTCCCATTGCATTGTGCAATTTCTCGACCATTACAGAGATAGAAAAATTTCACTTTGACACAAGAAATACAAAACTTTACACGAAAGCAACTAGCAACATTGATTAAAATAGGCTTAATCTACACGGTAGGCTAAGGTGAAAAGGTGTAACGAAACATATAATATGGTGTAGAAAAAGAAAGGAATGTCTCAACAGGTTGTTCTAGGGGATTTTACTCTAAATATGAGAGTAATCAAGGGTTACACGGAATTTAACTAACCAGTATAGTTAATTAATTTTACGACATGTAGGCTATTTGGTTTAATCCTATAAATTTATCAGTTGAACATGTTCCTCCATCTAATTTATTTAAAGACATGTAGGCTATTTGGTTTAATCCTAGAAATTTATTAGTTGAACATGTTCCTCCATCTAAATCCGTAAGTACTAATCATTGGCGGCTCAAGTGATATATCAGCCAAGTTCAAAGTCCAATACACACCGGCACACTCATAATTTTGTGGAATTTTTAGTAAAAAAGTTAGAAACAGAATAGGCTTAATTCTCACAATATGTATCAAGGTAATAGAGCTCTAAGGTAATGTGAACTAGTTATTTTTACAAAAGACATGCTAAAAAATTTTAAATAATTTGTCCAGTATTTATATTAAGGCACTTTTATAGCTCGTTGTCATGTTTATAATTGTAAAAAAAGAAGACAAGTACGTTCTAATTTCCATCCACCCCCACTTAATTATACGAAACGTCCTCGTTGTATAGAAAAAACAAAATTAAATAATAGGGAAAAAAAATTTAGAACAGAAAACTCCTGATGTTTGTGCTCGTGATAAATTCTCTAAGATAGGTGTTCTAGAAGCACCAAATGTGTGTTGACCAAGGGCTTCACAGCATTCACGGTAATTAGTTCATGCCATGACCTTTTTGAGATATACCATATCAATTTTCAGCAAAGGTCGTGCAATAAAAGGATTAGAAACAAGTGGCAATTCTATCTCACTACAATGAGTATAAGAAAACAATTAAACAACAGAACAACTAAACATGGGATCAAAACCGTCCATATCCCAAAACACTAGGATACCGTCGTAAGTTTCCTGTAAAAACAATTAAATTACTAGAAATTAAATATTAAGTTTTAAAAACTGATAACGTCCCTACATACTCTAAACGCCGATCCAGAGGGGTTTCGATACACCCGTATAGAGTGTCTGGAAAGACAACTTCTTGTAACAAGACAATTAAAATGACAAGGTTTTTTTGTCTCCCAGAACAACTTTTGTTTTCGATGGTCTTAAGTTAGACCAATTTCCTTTCTTTCTTTCATTTGCAAAGGTTTATGTAATTTTCAAACGCTGTAATCAAATTAATAGTCGTGTGCTGAACTTACTTTACTACTGCCATTGCTAGATGCTATCACAGCACAAATAAACCGAGATCATCATAATAAAATATCAAAAGAAAACCGATAATCAAAGTTGGCATAAGTGTAATAGTACAGTACAGAATCCACAAAAAGATAATATAAAAGGGAAAGGATATCAAGGGTATGGGTTGCGCATTCAGATGAGGGTTTACGCGAGGTCCAAGCATCACATGTTCCTGGCCTGACACCCCTCTGGATAGGGTTATCACTAAGCAACCGAAGAGGGTGCTATCGATAAATGCCTAGATAAGTATGGTGCTTCTGGGCTTCCATGGAGCTGTGTCATACAGGAGATCTGCCAGGTGGAGACTCTAGACTGCTTGATGGTAAAGCTCTAGGCAACTCCTCGCAAGCCTACAACATCACGCCGTAAGTCATGCACCTCCTCCTCGATCCTCTCAATCCTCTGTGACATAGTCTGGGGCTGGGGAGCGGGTGGAGGTGGTGGAGGTGCCTGTGCTGGTGCTGGAATCTCCTGAGCGCCCTCCTCGGCTGCTAGACCAGCCTTATCGACCTCATGGGCACCAGCCGTAGCAGCCTGCTGCCTCTTTGGTCCCTAGGCTACCCAAGCCCATGTATCTCCGTACCTCGTACAAATGTTGAGCCTCCCAAGCTCATGTAAATCAATCAACAGGAGCTCTTGGGTGACTACCTATAACCCTCTCAATCCCTTGTCACTAACAAGGCCAAAATGCATAGCTAGACGCCTAATGAAGTGCCCTCCTGACAACCTGGCCCTGCTCGTCCTCCCCTCAGCATTCTAAAATAAGAAAATGCGCTAATCAGGATGGTGGGTGAATTAGTAGTCCCAACCGGTTCCATGCAATCTACGGTGAGGGTACAAAGAGATCAACACCGGTCAACCTGCTTACAGGAGTCCTGTCCCCTACCAGAGAAATAGCTAGTAAGCAACTCTGTAGTACATTCCCCTCATCACATTGTCTTGAATACAGAACATAAGTACACGGGGCGTGGGCCAAAAGTCTCTGTCAGATGAGATCATGCGAATATTTAATCAATGCCCAAGGAATCCCCTTTGTCGGGGATCAATCTAACAGCTACCATTCCTAAGTATGTATAAGAGAATACCACCAAAACCCTGCCTGACCATCTCCGGCACTGTGATGTCTGAAATCCACAATCCAACATAAAGACTGACTCCTTGTCATCCTCCTCCTTAATACCTCTACAACTGAAAACACAAGTCGCTGTAGTCATGCAACATCCAGACGCCATCTATGATCACTCTCCTAACAGAGTGCTGAAAAACTCCACGAAATGAACTCGCAAACCAAAGGTGACCACGGATCACATGAATAGTCCTCCCTCAATCATTGACTCATCACAACACACTTTAGCCTTACTCAAGTAACACATCTCTTCAACCACACTCTTGCCAAATCCCTGGCCGCAACCAGTGGAGACAATCCCTCAAAAATCTAACACATGAACCGAGTTAACCTTACCCTTCTACTCCATATCGTCTCGAAGCCTCTGCACGTAACTACTGAATACGATACCCCATGGGTTGTAAATCCCTATAACCTGGTATCTGAGCCAAAGGGAATCTCTGATCACAGCAACGGAGTATTGTGTGTCGAAATTCATGAAAAATTAACTAGAATTAGTAAGGACAAAAAACATATGATACGGGCCTATATTCATCGAAGGATAACGCCGTAAGTTAAGAGTCTTAAGGTCTAAAAAAAAAAAAAAAAAGCAATATGTCGTATTATACAAAGAGGAATACGGCGTATGGGAGTAAACAAAAAAACATAGCAACCTTAGATTCAATACGATGTATCCAACAAATTGATATACGACGTATTAATATGTAAAATTTGGATAAAATGAGGCACATAACATATCGTATCCACTAATTAAATATGCCAGTATTGAGCTTCTGCATTAGATTTGAAATGGGTGGTTTTTTTCCCTTATTTTACCGCAGTTTATCCTAATCTTATTATCAATGTCCATGATTCTTGTGGGAATTCTAGACTCTAAAAGGAGCTGGGGAAACTTAAAACAGATCATATAACAAGCCCTAATTTAAAAAACTAAAACCCTAACCTTTAATTCACCTAATCAAAAAAAAGAGACAAGGGAAAGGATTTAAAAACATACCGTGGATTTTAGGCATCTAGATGATATTAAGCAGAGAAGTAGATTGAGATTCATTTAATGTTTTTACTTAGGGGCAGGTAAAAATTTTTGTTTGTAAGGTAAAAAGTGCGTTGTAAAACGATCCGGCGGTATTAGCTAGTTTTTTTAACCCACGCATGGATACGCCGTCATAGGGATTTCTTGTCTGATAACGAACTTCTATCAACTAAAATGATACGGTCCGTATAGGTATACCTAAATTACCCATATGAACTGACCAAACTTTTCAAAGTTTTAACAAAAGAAAACGTACCTTGGCCTCTGCAATTTTTGTATGAGAACCATCCTTGTAATACCGCTCAGGGTCGAACGGGATGCCAAACGGCACATACAAATTTATAATGAGAAATAATAGCATTCCATTTACGTAATAATTCGAAATCACGATATTTACTTTTAAGTTTATGAGAAAACTTCCCCTTCTAAAAATTTTAATGATTTTATCGTGACTTGTTTCAGAAAGCCCATTTTCCCCAGGTGTAATTTCATTGCCCTTTAAAGACTGTATTATATCGATATCATTATCATCATTGTCTTTTTCCGTTTTTAAATCACTGGGATGAATAATGTTGAATAGATCATTAAAGCGCAAAACATTTTCTTTACATATTCAGACATTGATGTTTCATCATTTAAATTAAATTCATCGATATGTTTAAGGTTTAAAATTGGTTAAGTTAAATAATCTGATTTAGACTTTTGAGCATCATTGTAAATGATTCGTGATAAGTATAGTATATATCTCTATAGTGCAAACTTTCACTAACCAAGATACCGTAAGTAATTAATCACTTAGGAAAGTAATTAATACACGAGTCGTAAATTCCTTGAAGAAGTCGTAAATTGAGATTTGGTGATAATTCGGATTCGAGGATAAAAGATTCTTGAACTTTTGATTATACTACAAATATAATAGCATGAACTAAAAACAATTAACTAACACGAAATTTAAATGCACGAAAAGTAAAAACGTGAGCTAAAAATGAAATTTAAAATCTAAGGCACGACTTTTAGCAAACTTTATACCTAAAAATCAAAAATTTAAAAAGAAAATTTTAGGAAAAAGAATTAATTTTTTTAACTATTTTTCTATTTATTATGATTTTTCTAAGAAAAAGAAATTAACTAAAATCTATTTTAATTTCTAGAAAATACGAATTTAATTGGAAAAATAAGGAAAAATGGCTTTTAAAAACTACAAAGGTGCAGAAATTTATTGGAACTAAAAGCCCTAATTTTTATAAACCAATTGTACACTAATTTTATCAATTAAAAACTTTAACCTAATTTTATAAAACTAATTTCAAAAAAAATATTAAAACTGTTTATTATTCTAG
>BQNB010081570.1:0-29585 GCA_026074375.1 Tanacetum coccineum
TTCAAAATAAAACCGATTAACCCCTCCACTTTTGTTTTTTATATTTTTCTAATCTATATTAGTTTTTATAGATATATATATTTTTTTGAAAAGATTACTCTCTTTAGTTTTAAGTTAGTATTTTTCAAAGGCTTATAGATAAAAACTTTTTAATAACAAAAGATTTTTGTTATTAACTATTATATTAGTACAAAATAAAATTCTATGATAATAAATAAAGGATTTTTGTTATTAGACAAAATTTTATTTTACAAACACTTAGACTTAAACTTTAAGACAAAAGTTTTTAATATGTCCGGGAAAGATGATAAGAAAATAGAAGAGGGTACTTCTAAAATAATAGAAATTGGGTCAACAACCCATTTTCAATGCCCTATGTTGAAAGGGGCAAACTACACAACATGGGAAATACGAATGCAAGTTATATTAGAAGCAAATGGACTTTGGGAAATAATCGAACCAAATTTAACAACTGAGGTCGATACAAAGAAAGATAAAACCGCTATCGCCTACATCTATCAATCATTACCAGAAGTCGCAGAGACTGCAGAAATTACAGAGAGTGCAGAAGTCGCAGAGAGTGCAGAAATTACAAAGAGTGCAGAAGTCGCAGAAAGTGCAGAAATCACAAAGAATGCAGAAATCGCAGAGTGCAGAAAATACCAGAAATTCAACCAATATTACAGTGAGTGTTAAAGGAAGCAAGAACGAAGACTAAATGAAGTTGTGTGAGACGACTACAAAAGACTTAAAGATCTTCGACAAAGCAATTGTGATTAAGGGGGAGAATATTGGGCCAAACCCAATCATTGGGTTAATCCCAATCTGCTGGAAGTTTAAAAGCAGTTACAAAAGTTAGTTAGCAGTTACAAAAAACAGTTATAGGCGGTTATAATGGAAAGGACATGTCTGTTGGATCATACGAACCAACACAACCTTTCACTTGTACGTTTTTGTTATGTATAAATAGAACAAACATGTTGTAAACAGTTTTATGATGACAGATTTATATAGAAATAGAGATTATTTCATTGTTTTGGTATATCGTTGATTAAAGATCCGTGAGAAAAGGGCCAACAGGCACATCATTAAATTATGTCCTATGGACAACAAGGATGAAGACATGCCTATGAAGACAGACACAAAAAACCTTGCAAGAGGAAAGATGGAAGGATTTAAGACCACCAAGCCAATTGTTATGCTAAAGTACCCAGAGAGCATCCACTTCTCCACAACATGCATGATCAGAGGTACTGATCTTGCAAATTGGGATGATATATGGTATGTAAGCAATCAGATTGATAAGCATGTATGCTATAAGTTGGATACCTTTTGTAATATCAAGGAAGATTTCTCTGTAACTAAACTAGAAAACCAGATGAAGTTCCTTTTCACCTATGGTATTGGTGAAGTTCTGATAGAAGATGGTGGCCAAGGCTTTATAGTTCCAGGTGTACATTATGCACCAGAAGTAACTTTGAATATCCTTTCAATAGATTTGTTAGAAAAGCAAGGCTTTGAGGTTAAGTATGATGGAAACAGATGCACCTTGTCCTACATGTTTAATAACAAGGAAATTCAGATTTTTGATGAAGATAAGATGAGGACAATGCAGAACAAATACCTTGAGGACTACTTTGAATCCATAACAAAGAAAGATGAAGACCTGGAACAAGACTTAGTCAGAATTAAAGGAAACCTTTATTCAACAAAGGTTCAAACCTTTAATGAATTTGTGGCCTTTCTCAATTTGATCAAGCATGATGATGTTGTAAACCAGGAATGGGACTTCTTCAGAAACAGGTTCAATAAGGTAGTCAAATGGTTCTATAACTACTACCTTGATAGATCACTTCCTGGGCCTATTCCTCCAATTATAAATGGAATACAGATTCATTTGTTTGATCTATACAAACTCATAGAAGGATTGGGAGGTTATCTGAGTGTGTATTTTTGTCAAGAATTTGACACAATTGGTGAGATTATGGGAATTTCAAGAGGAAATGGAGAGGAAATCAAAAAATGCTACATAAACTATATAGATGTCTTGACATCCCACTTCAAAATTGCAAGAGCACCACAACAAGGATGCAAGGAGAAGAAGGATCAAGCACCAGCAACACATGTGATGACTTCACTATCATCACTTGAAAGGCTGTCAAGACTTGAAGGCTTATAATCTTGGGAGGGAGACTGTTGGAGAACAAGATCATAAACCTTCCTATATTATTAGTCTTTGTAATTAAAACTTTAGTATATGTTTATTTTAATATGCAGACCTATGTACATGTAAATAATGGGTCTGCAGGATTCTAAGTATGGGTCATATGTATAAAATTCGACCCATATGACAGTTAATATAGGTTTTTCAGTTAAATACAGTTATGTAGGAAAAGGTATGACTTTTGGTGAACCATCACAATGGTTCATTACACCTTTTCAATTAGTATAAATAGATTGTAATCTGTATTATGTAAAATAATTCAAAGTAATAAAAGTTAATCTTGTTTTTATCATCTTTACCCGTTTACATTTACTGCATCATACTGTCCCAAACACCCCTTTCTCTATAACAAATGGATAATACGAATTCCTACTCAAGCAAATGGCCAAGGGTTAATAGAAGTACCTATGGCCTTCCCAACATTTGGCATCAGAGCTTTTGGTATTTTTAAACAAATCATCATTTACCCTTTCAGAATTCATCACTGTGTTTCTCGTTTGGTAATCAAGAACCAAACCGCACCAATTTTTTCAAGGAAAAACAGTTTGCAAATCAAACATACACAAATCTAAATCATTTCGTGTTTTATCAAATCTCTGTATCAAGAGACCCCACCGATTGCCACCAAGTGAATACTCACTGGTAACAAAAGGGTTTCATCCCTGCAAACTATTATCAAGATCAATAACAGGAAAATGTACCAAAAAAAAATAATAGTCCAGAAATGTTGAAAGAAGAAATACATTTTATGAAATGTTGACATCCATTCATGAAAGTCTGAGAGTCTGTAATATAATTTAGGCAATGTTAGACAACCTTCAAAGTCTACATGCATATGGCTACATAATTTATGAAATGTTGACAACCTTTAAAGTCTACACTAAATGTTTGTAACAACTTTCACTCATTCAAGTGGCATGTTTGAAACTATATTTAATTTGGTCATGTAACCACTAATTCTTACAATTATAGAGACTAATTATAGAAGATATTAATTGGCCATTAATCTTTCTATGAGTCTCATATGTTCTTTTTATATTTCTTTAGTGTTTTATTAACGATATTTCTTTCGTGATTTCTAACGATTTGTATTCTATTAATATGAGTTTCTTTATTGTGCTTTTAAATTTACAGATGCGGTGCTATTTTTGTGGCTGAAATTTGCTTTTGCTCGTCAGAATCTGAAGTTTGTAGGAAATGTTAAAAATGATATGTAATGTAATTTTGTAATGTAATTTTCTAAAGCAACATTTAAATTTGTGTTAATTAGTTGTGTAGATGGGTTGGTGATAACTTTATATAGTATTATTTTAACTTTCTTGTGTAAAGAGTATAAATGTATAATTTGTTACGGGAATTATACTTTTCTATACTAAATATAAAGGATTTAGTCATATTTCTTTAAATTTCAACTTTGTTGAAAAAAGTATTTTAGCCATTTCTTGAAATTTTAACATTTTTGAAAATAGTATTTAATTAAATGCTGAAAAATAAAATTTATATATATTTGGAATGATTAAAAAAGGTATATCTATACTCCTTATAGAGGAGATTTGCCTAATTGTTAAAAAGTTGAAACTTGACAAACCTATTTTAAGCAACGTTGAATATTGAATACGTGGAAACTGTTTTTGTATACGTTGAAACTTGACAAACCTATTTTAAGCAACGTTGAATATTAAATACGCGGAAACTATTTTTGTATACTCCTTTAATGCATGGAAACTATTTTAGGGAAACTACAAATTGCTTCAACTGAGATATCATTTAAATACACATAAAGGGTTAAGAAAAAACTTTTGGTCAATTAATAAAATGTAAATTATATATGGCAAATGAGAAGACTTAAAACTTAAAATGTAAATTATATATAATCAATTAATAACTCATTAATGAAACGTAAATTAAAACCTAAAACTTAAAATTTAAAGATTAAAAAATCTTGAAACTTAAAATTTATATATGGAAATGCATAAATTTGAATTCGTGTTTTATTATTTGACTTAAAAAATTTGATTTGAACTTTATTTAAGGTAATTAATTAAATAATCAAAGCTTATGAATGAAGATTCATTTTTGTTAAAACATCAATTCCGATCTTAAATGAAAGGTTATTTTTTGTTCAACCGGTTCGTTCACTAGGTTAACTATGTCTTTCACAAACGTTGAAAAACTTTAAAAATGAGAGGTCTTTAATAATTTATGTAGGAAAAAGAATGTGGGTTACCGATTCAACCGGTGCGATCGGATTTCAAAAATATAAAAATGGTTTAATTTGACTTAATTTTTCGATCATATTGGGTTGTACTGGCCGGGTCAAACCGGGTTTCAAAACATCATGTTTGATCTCTAAACCATCAAACTTTTATTATTGTTCGTTTATAACCCATATTCAACAGCTTTGAACTAGCCCGCGTGCACTAAACACACACAATGTATGCACAAAACAAATGACCCTCTAGCTGCACTTGCACTTTTTAATCAAACCATAACTCTTTTTCTATTAATTATCACAAAATTGCATATCTTTTTTTATTTTGACCCAAACAATCCTATTGTGAACGTTACACAAAAACGTCTCACAATATTGCATATCCTTAATTATCGGCCACTAAGGATTTTCCGTGCGGGCACATGTATGCGTCTAGTTTATCTCAAAAGAACCATGTCGACATGTGTATAATTATGGAGTACATTCATAAATTTAGAGTATATCTTTACTATATATAGACTTAATTACATATAAAATATACAATAGACTTTTGAATGCTGTATATTTATGCTATTTTCTATATTTAGAGTCTAACTTGTTAAAAATTACATAAAATAAATATGAATAAATTAGGATATGTATAAATGTATTTATGAATACAGTAGGATATTCTCTATATTTATCATAAATACGAAACTTCCTTAAATATATTTTTGAAAAATCAAAAGATATCAAGTATCCATAACTTTATGTAACTTATTTTTAGACTAAATAAATTAAAAAAAATTTTAAAAAAAATTCATTTGTGCGCCATGTCATCGGTTGTGTTCCATGTCATCAATATAGTCATGAACTATGTGGCGACTCCTATTAAATCCAGTCATAGTTAGCCCCGTATATATGTTATAGATACGTATATATACGTATATATCGATAGTTTATATATATACGTATATACATATATATACGTATATATACGAGTATTTATAATATCTAAATGGGTCATGGGCCTATTATGGGCTATTATGACCTTTGACTTATGACTTTGACTTTTGACATTTCACTATAGGATAAACATTGACTTTATGACACTTTCCTAATAGACTCAAAGACATTCTTAAATAAATAGTCAAACATGAAAACTAGTCAAACATGTCAATAATTCTTAAACCAATGGCGTAAGAAAACATTTCCCCAAACAATCACCAAACAAACACCTCTTCTTCCATCAAATCATTTCTAGGGCTCATAATTTTAATTGAAATCAAATCATGGATCCATCAAATCAACCCACCGACACCGAAATGTCCTACACACTACCGTCACAACCACCGTTGACCATCGCAGACACCATCCCCGCCAGTCTCAGTCACGATCGTCGTTTCATTCAATATAATATATTCGGTAACATTTTTCAAGTTACCACCAAGTATAAACCTCCTATTATGCGTATTGGTCAAGGCGCTTATGGCATCGTCTGGTAATATGCTTTTTTCACTTTTTACTTCGTTACGGAAATAAATGTATCTAACTTGTTACGAAATTATTTAGCGCGTATCAATCTATTTTAGTACTTATTAAATAATACGCTAATTGTCAATCTAAAATGGCACCGCACCTGTGCCATAAGTAATAAAAATAGATCAATGCACGCTGAATAATTTTCTAACAAGTTAGATACATTTAGAAAAACTAACTAGTTACAAAATGTATCTAACTTGCTACATAACTATTTAGCGTGTACCAATCTATTTTTATCCCTGTTAAATACACTAACTGTGTAATCTTAGTGTTATGTTTACTATATGGCACCAGGCCAGTTCCATGTCAGCACTAGTAAGATTAGACGGTTAGTGTATTTAATAAGCAATAAAAATAGATTTATACACATTAAATAATAAATAATTTTTTGACAAGTTATATACATTTAGAAAAACTAACTAATTATAAAATGTATCTAACTTGTTACATAATTATTTAGCGTGTACGAATCTATTTTTATCCTTGTTAAATACACTAACTGTATAATCTTAGTATGTTACTACTAAATGGCACCGGCCATGTTAGCAATAGTAAGATTAGGCGCTAAGTGTATTTAATAAGTAATAAAATAGATTGATGCGCGCTAAAGAATTTTGTGACAACCTAGATATGTTTAGAAAAACTAACTAATTATCAAATGTATTTGACTTGTTACAAAGTTCTTTAGTGCGTATCAATCTATTTTTTACCTATGAGATAAACTAACCGTCTAATCGTTCTATTGTGTATACTAAATAAGAGATGACATGGCACCGGACCGGTGCCATGTCTATACTAATAGTTTCCTTAGACGGTTAGTGTATTTGATGGGTAATAAAATATATGGATGCACTCTTAAGAGCTTTGTGACAAGTCAAATACATTTTATACTTGGTTAATTGAAAATGTATCTCACTTGTCACAAAATTCATTTATGTATATCAATCTATTTTATTACCTATCAAATACATTAACCACCTAATCTTAATACTGTATACCATAAATGACGTGTGCCATGTCACCAATAGTAGCACACAATAGGAAGATTAGACCGTTGGTGTATTTAATAGGAAATAAAATGGATTGATATATGCTAAGGAATTTTGTGACAAATTAGATACATTTAAACTAAGTTTTCTATTTATTTTTACTGATGTTGTTGTGTTTGTTTTAGTTCGGCGTTGAATTCAGAGACAAATGAGCATGTGGCGATAAAGAAGATTGCGAATGCGTTTGATAATAAGATTGATGCTAAGAGGACGTTGAGGGAGATTAAGCTGCTCAGGCATATGGATCACGAGAATGTTAGTGTTTTGTTTCTCGTTTTTACGTTTATACTTATGTGTTAATTACATGTTGCTAATGGTGACATTAGTTTTGCGGGTGTATGTTTTAGCTTATTTAGTAAGATTATGTACCATAAAGTAGCTTATTGAAGATATTAGTTAGTTTTTTGGTCATTAGCTAGTGTTTAGGGTGCCACAAATAAAGCAATAGTTTTGTTTGCTTAAGCTGTGATTAGCTCTGGTAATGGTGGTAGATTACTATTTATGGGTGGTGTACGCGTAATATGTGTATTGGCAAGATGGGTTTCCGATGCTGCTTGATCATATGAGCTGTGAAAGGTTTCACTATTGCTTCTTGGATAATGATTAGGGAACTTTATTAGCTGCCATATGATTAACATGATTAGGGTATGTTATTCATTGCTACTTTTCATATAATTACAAGAAAGGGCTTCTTGTACCTTCTTTGTGTGTTGCTTTTCAGTTTGAATATTTTATTTTTGTTTGTTACCCTTTGCAAGTTCGGGATTAGTGATTTAGGGTTACTAGCTAGCACCTGTGAGGGATGGAAAGCCAGCGAGAGGATAATTATGTTTACAACTTGGTAGAATCATATTAGAGCCACGCATGATTTTTAACCTAAAAGTGAAAATTAGCCAAATGCCTTGCATATCTTTTCTGGCGTTAGAAATTTGGAATTGGATTCTGATCGTTTTATGATAATTTATTATGTCCAAAAGGACTTTGTGCCAATGGAATCTGAGATTGATCGAGTAGCTTTGGATACCATATTCCCTCAAATTAGCCTGTTTCTCATGACTCTAGGTTTTTTTTTCTGTGTACATGCTAGTTATTAAATGAGTGCAGTATAACCTTTTACTTTGTCTCAATGCCACTTTTTAATACAATACCTAATTACTGAGGTTGGCTCACAACATGACTATAATTTATTCACATTCACGTCTATTGTTCTTGACTCCCCGCTTTTTGAAAATAAATTTTGAACAATTAAGAATTATCAGATTCAATTGTTGTGAATTTCTGTGACTGACGCCCTGGTTCCTTTTAGTAAATTTGGCAAGATGCGTTTTCCGATGCTGCTTTGTGATCATAGAGCTGTGAAAATTATTCAGACTCTGCTTCAATGATATGATTAAGAACTTGATTAGCTGTCCATAGTGATTAACATGACGATATGTTATGTTAATTCATTGCTAACTTTTCCATAAAAATTATAAGAAAGGCTTTCTTGTGCCTTCTTGTGTGTTGCTTTTCATTGAATATTTTATTTTTGTTTGGTTACCTTTGGCAAGTTCAGGGATTAGATGAAAATAGGGTGTTACAATCAGCACCCGATAGGTATGGAAAGCCAGCGAGATGATAATATAATGTTAACAACATGGGTAAGAATCCTATAAGCCACACATGATGTTTAACCAAAAGTGAAAATTAGCCAAAAAGCCTTGCATATCTTTTTGCGTAGAAATTTGGAATTGGATTCTGATCGATTTTATGATAATTTATTATGTCCAAAAGGGACAGATGTAGCCAATGGAATCTATATTGACCGAGTAGCTTTGGAATACCATATCCCTCCAATTAGCCTGTTACTCATGACTCTAGATTTTTTAATTCTGTGTACATGCTAGTATTAAATGAGTTCAGTATAAACCTTTTAGCTTTGTCTCATTGCCACTTTTTAATGCAATCCCAATTACTGAGTTTGGCTCACAGCATGACTAAAATTTATTCACATTCATGTCTATGACTTGACTAGAATATTCTATACTCTGATCTGACTTTCTACCCAGCTTTTGAAAAATAAATTTTGAACAAATAAGAATTATTAGATTCAATTGTTGTGAATTCTGTGACTGACGACCTGGTTTCCTTTTTCATGTAGGTCTTGCAATTCGAGATATAATATCCCCCACCGTACAGGATGGCAATTAATGAAGTCTATGTTGCTTTAAGAGCTCATGGACATCCGATGCCTCAATCAAATACATCGTTACTAACCAATCATTATCAGAGGAGTATGCTAGGTTGCTTTTCCTGGAATGCTTTCTATGATGTTTTATTTCGACTAAGGCATATGTTCTTGATTCTTTTTAGGGCATTTTATAGACATTTGTTTTCTTCTGTTTTTGCTTGAGCTTCATGTAGCATTTCGCTAATTTATTTACCCAATCCATGTTTTTATTATTTATTTATATCATTAAGCTCATGTATGTCTTGAAATGATAAATCAAAACCCAAGTTGGTATTGATTGGACGGGCCATCTCGGCTGTCTCTGTAGCTGATCAGGATACTCTCATATGTTTTGTGCCATTATGTGAATCTTGAAACTGAAAGAAGGAACACGCAAGTTATTATAAGATATTTTCCATGCTGTATAATAATGGGTCATCTTTGGTGGTGACATTATATATATCACATACCTATTAAGCAAACTAACAGTGATGTATAGATTAAGAAAAAAACCGAAAGGCTAGTTCTGCTGTCAATTTTTGATTCAAGGTGTGAGGATTTGTACATAATAACGGCTTAAACAAGTTGCTGTCACTATCAATAATGTTACTAGAAGGTTTGTGCTGTAGTGCTTCTTATTACCCACTCCTAGACTGTTAGTTGGCACAACACGAGTGCCATTGTAAAACATTCTTCATTATCACGTTAAACAACAAAACAAAAACAATAATGTTTGTGTTACCAAAGACATCACATTATTATCTAGAGGTTAAAGTGAAGAGATGAACATCTCTTTTCCATGCGTAGTATAAGATAAATCAACCTGTATGAATAAAAAGAGAATAAAATACTTTTGTGTTTCTCACTATTATGTTTCACTCTACTTGTTGGTTGCGATCTTCCTCTAGCTCCTTGACAAGTTTATACATAATTAGATAGTTAGAGCGTTCCGAAAGTAGAAGCTTAGGATGTGCTTGGAGCTGGTCCAAAATCAACCTGCATTAGCAATCTGTGAACTGATACCGAGTAGTTATAGAAAGTTCTTAGCATGGATCTATCTTTATAAGGACTCTTGATTTAATCCCCCTTTTATTATTTTATGGAATACGTTAGTAACTTTCAGGACATTTTTATCAATTTCTGCACAGTAGCAGTAGTTGCAGGAGCGGTTAGCAAAGCAGTTAGTAGGAGCAGTAGTAAGCAAGAGCAGTTTGTTTAAAAAAGGTGTTCGGTAACGTAGCTGTAAGCTCTAATTAGAAAGTGTAAAATTACAAAAAAAGACATATAAACCAATTAAAGAAATTATAAATTTTATATTTTAGGGTATACATGTAATTTTATAACAAACTGCTAGGAGTAGTTCTGAAATGCTTCTTCAAAAAGCATTTGAGGTTGGAACGGTTAAAAATATTCAAATGCTTGTTGAGGTGTTGCCAAGCAAGCTTTTCATCTAAAATGCTTACCGCTTACCGCTCCTAACGCTCCAAAACGTTTGTTGCCAAACACAGCCATAGCATTGAAAGGTCGTTTTAAGTGCTTTTGATGAATCATCTGTTTTTATTATTTAGAGTCTTGAAGTTTAAATGACAAGGGATTGACAATATAGGAAATATTGATGGTGTGTAAAGTCCAACTTCTCTTTGTATCTCGTATTAACACATGGGAATTGACATAGGTCTTTATTCACTACAACAGAAAATGGTTGTGAATAGGGACAGAAAAATTAGGGTACAACAATTACGACCCAAAATGAGGCAGGGTACCACAATTTATCAACCAAACTTGTATCAAGAAAACTTTTTTGGGTTCGAACATTCTGTCGACAATGAAGACCCTAACAATATTCCATGACTTTATACATTTTCTAAATGTAATAAAATGCATTTAAAAAATATATATAAAGATATATAACACAATTTATAAAAGATTTTTTGGGTCGACATGTCGACCCTAATTTTTTTACATGACTATCTACATTTTTAATCTATAAAAATGCATTTAAAATATATATAAAAATATAAAACAATTTTATATAAAGATTTTAATCAATTAAAAAAAGTTTACAAAAATTTAAATATCTTTATAAATATTTTAAAAAGGTTTGTAGGTGGAATAAAGGTTTTATACAAAAATTTAAAATACTTTTTATAAATTCAGAAATGATATAAATTACCAATTATAGTTCAAAAATCTATTTTAAAAAACCTTTATATATTTTAACAAACACTACTAGAAAAGTGTGAAATGTTATTTTTATTTATTTATTTTATCATTTATTAGTTTGATAATTTGATAAATTTACTTCAAAGTTAACTGAATTGAATGTAGTTAAACCACAATAAATAATCAAAATACACGGAATGATTCCTAATCGATTAACGTTTATTATTATAACATCAAATTACATTAGAAATCGATAAACACTCAAACATTAAAGCATATGAATTACATTCCAAATGCTAAATTGATTTATCTTAATGAAAAACTACTCCAAACCAAGTTTTCCCATGTCATTATAGAGCTCGTGAAGTATTGCAGCTGACTCAAGTGTGTGTTTCTCGGGATGCCTTTCCATCTCTAGTGCTCCCTCTAGTATCTTTATCTTTGCCTCTAGTGTCTTTATCTTTTCAGCCAAGAACTTACAATTTGAGCACTCTGCCTTTCCGAGATTCTGTGCAGATCTGGAAGTTCCCGGAGAATAACTTGGACGTGTTGAAGTTCCCGGATAAGAACTTAGAGGTGTTGACGATCCAGAAGAAGAACTTATATGGAGCCTGAGGTCATCCATCCACATAAAGTAGCCACATCCTCTATCTTGAGTTCCTGGCTGTTACGTAGTAAGGAAATCATAAGAAAAGTCATTTTGACAAGCAAATTATTTTATATTACATAAATAATTATGTTTTGATAGTTCACCTTTGAACAAGGACATGCGTAGTATTGTTTACCATAACTGTAAGGTTTGCGTGATGTTCGCAACACCACATCTCCTCTTTCACACGTGCACTTAAAAGTTTGATCATATCGCTCCATCTGGTGGCAATTGATCGAGGTGGTGGTGAATGTGGTGGTGGTTGTGAGGATAAGAGTGTGTGTGCTTGGGAGGATAAGATACTATCTGCTTTTATGGTAAAGAAGAGTGCTTGGCGGGAGTATTTGGCGGGAGTTTTTGGCGGTTAAAGGATACCATAATGGCTCTAATATTGAACTCTAATATGTTAATATGGGGTGTGTGTAAATGCAAAGAAAGAAAGGTCAGGTTGGTTTGGTTTGGTGTAGATGATCATACACCTCAAACATTAAATGTAAAGAAAGAAAGGGTTGGTTTGGTGTAAATGCAAAGAAAGGAAACCTGTATATGTTTTTGTATATATGTGTTATGTGTGAGAGTTAATGTAATATAATCATGATGATTCTTTGAATGAAAATGAAATTAATAGCATGCATCCAATTGAATAAGAAATAGGAAAAGAAGAGTAACCCTAACTCATACGTTGAACCTCTAATGTGTAACCCTAACTCATACGTTGAACCTCTAATGTACAACCCTAACTCATACGTTGAACCTCTAATATTGAACCCTAACTCATACGTTGAACGTCTAATGTATAACCATAACATATCGACTCGTCCGTTGAACGTCTAATGTACAACCATACCATATCGACTCTTCCGTTGAACCTCTAACGTATAACCCTAACATCTCGACTCATCCGTTGAACGTCTAATGTACAACCATACCATATCGACTCATCCGTTGAACGTCTAATGTATAACCATACCATATCGACTCGTCCGTTGAACGTCTAATGTATAACCATAACATCTCGACTCGTCCGTTGAACGTCTAATGTATAACCATAACATATCGACTCGTCCGTTGAACGTCTAATGTACAACCATACCATATCGACTCTTCCGTTGAACGTCTAATGTACAACCATACCATATCGACTCTTCTGTTGAACCTCTAACGTATAACCCTAACCTCACGACTCATCTATTGAACGTCTAATGTATAACCATAACATCTCAATTCGTTCGTTGAACGTCTATTGTATAACCATAACATATCGACTCGTCCGTTTAACGTCTAATGTACAACCATACCATATCGACTCATCCGTTGAACGTCTAATGTATAACCATAACATATCGACTCATCCGTTGAACGTCTACTGTACAACCATACCATATCGACTCATCTATTGAACGTCTAATGTACAACCATACCATATCGACTCTTCCGTTAAACCTCTAACGTATAACCCTAACATCTCGACTCATCCGTTGAACGTCTAATGTACAACCATACCATATCGACTCTTCCGTTGAACCTCTAACGTATAACCCTAACATCTCAACTCATCCGTTGAACGTCTAATGTACAACCATACCATATCGACTCATCCGTTGAACGTCTAATGTACAACCATACCATATCGACTCGTTCGTTGAACGTCTAATGTATAACCATAACATCTCGACTCGTCCGTTGAACGTCTAATGTATAACCATAACATATCGACTCGTCCGTTTAACGTCTAATGTATAACCATAACATATCGACTCGTCCATTAAACGTCTAATTTACAACCATACCATATCGACTCATCCGTTAAACGTCTAATGTATAACCATAACATCTCTACTCGTCTGTTGAACGTCTAATGTATAACCGTACCATATCGACTCTTTCGTTGTACGTCTAATGTACAACCATACCATATCGACTCTTCCGTTGAACCTCTAACGTATAACCCTAACATCTTGACTCATCCGTTGAACGTCTAATGTACAACCATACCATATCGACTCATCCGTTGAACGTCTAATGTATAACCATAACATCTCGACTCGTCCGTTAAACGTCTAATGTATAACCATAACATATCGTCTCGTCTGTTGAACGTCTAATGTACAACCATACCATATCGACTCATCCGTTGAACATCTAATGTACAACCATACCATATCGACTCTTCCGTTGAACCTCTAACGTATAACCCTAACATCTCGACTCATCCGTTGAATGTATAATGTACAACCATACCATATCGACTTGTTCGTTGAACATCTAATGTATAACCATAACATTTCAACTCGTCCGTTAAACGTCAAATGTACAACCATACCATATCGACTTGTTCGTTGAACATCTAATGTATAACCATAACATTTCAACTCGTCCGTTAAACGTCAAATGTACAACCATACCATATCGATATCGCTTGACGTCTAATGTACAAACCATACCCATATCGACTCATCCGATTTGATTGAACGTCTAATGTACTAACCTAACATCTCGATCGTCCCGTTGAACGTCCAATGTACAACCATATCATATCGATTCATCCGTTGAACGTCTAATGTACAACCATACCATATCGACTCGTCCGTTGAACGTCTAATGTATAACCATAACATATCGAAATTCGGTCTCGGCTTGATGTCTATTGTATAACCATAACTATCGACTCGTCCGTTGATCGTTTAATGTACAAAACCGTCCATATCGACTCTTCCGGGTTGGAACTCTAACGTATAAACCTAACATCTGACTCATCAGTTGAACTCGTCTAATGTACAACCATACCATATCGACATCCGTTGAACGTCAATGTACAACAATACCATATCGGACTAGTCCATTGAAGGTTAATGTATAACCATAACTTCTCGACTCGTCCGTTGAACGTCTAATGTATAACCATAACATATCGACTCGTCCGTTGAACGTCTAATGTACAACCATACCATATCGACTCTTCCGTTGAACCACTAACGTATAACCCTAACATTTCGACTCATCCGTTGAACGTCTAATGTACAACCATACCATATCGACTCATGATTGAACGTCTAATGTATAACCATAACATCTCGACTCGTCCGTTGAACGTCTAATGTATAACCATAACATATCGATATGTCCGTTTAACATCTAAGTATAACATACAGATCGACTCGTCCGTTGAACGTCTAATGTACAACCATACTATATCGACTCGTCCGTTGAACGTCTAATGTATAACCATAACATATTTACGAAACGAGGAACCGGACCGACCCGGTCGAAACGAACCAATTTATATTTTTTATAAAAAGTTATATGTTTTATAAAAAAGTTATTATATATTTTATAAAAAAGTTATTATATATTTTATAAAAAAGTATACAAATAACAATAAAAAACAAGTTATTTTTTTTATTTTTGTTGATTCCCCGGCGACATGTCCGGGGATAAGTAATTATAAAAAATCATTTTGAATTATAATTATATACGAACCGAGGAACCGGACCGACCCGGCCGAAACGAACCAATTTATATTTTTTATAAAAAGTTATATATTTTATAAAAAAGTTATTATATATTTTATAAAAAATCATTTTATATAATAATTATATACACCGGAGGAACCAAGCCGACCGGTCAGAAACGAACCAATTTATATTTTTATAAAAAGTTATATATTTTATAAAAATGTTAATATTATTTTATAAAAAATCATTTATATATAATAATTTATATACGAACGAGGAACGGACGACCGGCCGAAAAGACACCAATTTATATTTTTTATAAAAAAGTTATATATTTTATAAAAAAGTTATTATATATTTTATAAAAAATCATTTTATATAATAATTATATACGAAAACGATGGGAACCGGATCGACCGGCCGGAAACGAAAGCAATTTATATTTTTTATAAAAGTTATATATTTTATAAAAAAAGTTATTGATATTTTATAAAAATCATTTTATATAATATTATTACGAAACGAGGGAACCGGACGACCCGCCGAAACGAAACACCCAATTTTATTTTTTAATAAAAAAGTTATATATTTTATAAAAAAAGTTATTATATATTTTATAAAAAATCATTTTATATAATAATTATATACGGAAAGAGGAAACCGGGACCGACCAGCCGAAAGTCACAATTTATAACTATTTTAAAAGCTTTGTATGGTGATAAGGATTTTTATAAAATAGTTTTAGGTCGATTTGTCGACCCAAAATTGCATAGATCATGTCGACTCCTAAATTTTCCCCAAAATATTCACCAAGTTTAACAACCCGTCATAAATTTTTTGTTATACCGCTACAAGTTTGGGTCGACATTGTCGACCCAAAAACTCGCTAAACATACAAAAAACTATTTTGCACGGTAATATGTTTTTTTATATAAAGCGTATTAGGGTCGACATTGTCGACCAAAAAATATCAATATTTGTCGACCCTAAACGTTTTTCTAAGTGTGTATAATGCTTTTTATATAAACATTTAGGGTCGAAATGTTCGACCCAATAAGTTCAAAAAAAATGTCGACCATAAAAACGGTTCAATAATTCAGCCCTTAGTAGCCATCTCTTTTTTTCTAAGTGTTTAACTAAAAAAAAAAAACATACCGACGAATCCCAAAACCCAAATCGACCCAACACCTCCAAATCCCTTAAAACCCACCACAATTCCATCTTTAATTTTAGTTTAACTTTTCTTTAATTAATTTATGAAGGTATGATGCTTTTTTATAATTATTGTGTGTGTTAATTTGTATGTTTTATTTATATTTTTTGTGTTGATTTTTGTTGTGTGTGTTTCTGTGTTGAAATAGAGTGGAACCACCACTTAGCTGCTGAGGTAGCCACCACCACCGCAGCGCTTTAGTAGACAACCCATCGGCGGCAGCAGTAAACACCGCCGACTAGCTGTAGTATATGAAAACTATGAATATGAATGCATATGATCATCTAAATGATTATGAGTATGCCATGTACTTGCTTATTGTAGACTAAATCATAATCTAGTGTGATGTAAAACGTCCAAACGTGGTTCTCGTTATACGCGGGTTAACCTAACGGTTATACGTAAACTCTAATATTTACGTGTTTATAGTAAAACAATCAAGTTAAATAGATAATGTTAACCAGAAAATGTTAGTTGTCACACTAATGAGGAAAGTATATTTTGTTATCTACTATGTGGGCCTTGCGTGAGGGCTTTCCGTCCTTGTGTTTGTCTCATCTACCATCATCCTCTTTTACTTGTCTACTCCACTAAAACTCGAGTCAATTTACATTGCAAACTAGAATCCCAACTAATTTCATATGGCAAAGTCAATTACGTTGCTAAGTAAAACTTGAAGTCTTAATTTGCAATTGACCTAACACGAATCCGTCACTTGCAACCACCGTTAGAACAATCAAAATGATGATAAACTCGTCATGTCAAACCCACGTTAGTAGATGACGGGAAAATTTTCCCGTTGTTAGTCTCAAAGGATCTAAAGTGTTTGAATTTTGCGAACGAAGTGAAAACAATAGCGCAACATTTTTAACATATGTGTAAACTATGAAAATTGAAAAGTCACATAAATGTATTTTAAAGTTTTTTTTTGAACGGCGATTTATTAAAACACTAGCAAGGAGCTAGATCAAACAAGAACAATATAAGGGTTCTTAAGCTAATCGTCCCACTTGAACGACGCTTTACATCTGAATTTACACCAATAAAAAGAACTAGAAACTAAATTATCAAATATCAGCGCCTTTTCAGGGATCTTTTTATCAAACAGAAGCTTGTTGCGAAAGTTCAACATATACCACCACAAACCATAGTATACACCCTCAAGAACGCCTTTGAGTTTGGATTGAATCCGAATAGAAACCAACCAAACTCGCCATTTCTCGTAAGAATTCACATCCGAATAGTCGATATTCCACTAAGAAGATATCTTACGCATAATTTGTCTCACTACAACGCATTGAAAGAAACTATGGTTTGTCGATTCCATGCCGACATTACAAATGGGACAAACAATCGAATCAATATCCATTCCACGACGAGAGATATTAAAACGCGTTGGGAGCGCGTTAGATTTGACTTTCCAAGCTATGATATTCACCTTGATTGGCACGGATTTAACCCACCTAGTCGGCAAACTAACATCCTGAAACCGATTCCCATGAATCTCCATTCGAATTGAAGCCACCGAAAAGACCCCATCACTTTCTAACGTCCAAACGTAACGATCTTCGCAAGGCACGAGAGTAGTCATCCGAGAAATCTCTACCAAAGAGTTAAGTTGCATCTCTTCAATTCCACTTCTCGCTTTTCTTCTAAATGAGTTATCTAAACTTGACGCATTCAATTTCGAACTAACAGTAGCATTCTTATTCAACTCAAGAGCGAACATACGTGGGAACAGCTCTTTGATGACACCGCCTTCATACCAATTGTCGACCCAGAACCGCGTGTTCTCCCCATTCCCCAGCTTCAATCGGATGTAATCTGCAACATTAATACCCCGACCTTGTAACACCCTTACTTCGTGAACTATCGATGTCCAGCAGGTTCGAACTCCACCAGAAACATCCTTGTTCAAATTCCCGTCCTCCCCATAAATAGCCTTAATCACTTTAGTCCATAAGGAACATTTCTGAGAATAGAACCGCCAAACCCACTTGAGCATGAGACCTCTATTAAGGGCAAACAAGCTTGATACCCCTAAACCCCCTTTATCCTTCGGAGTTAGGACCTTGTTCCACTTTACCCAAGAAGCTTTGTTACTCTTCGGATCCTGGCCATTAAAGAACCGACTACGAATAGATTCAAGAGATTTAAGAATACTCGAGGGAACCTTAAAAATGGACATATGGAAGATTGGCATAGATCCTAACACGGACTTAAGAAGAGTGAGTCTGCCTCCGATTGAAAGGAGTTTCATCTTCCATCTAGAAAGACGAGATAACACCTTGTCCACCACTTCTTTCCAAGCTTGCTTCCTTGACATATTTCCCCCAACTTTCGTACCCAAATAAGTGAATGGAGTCTTAAAGACAAGACACCCAAGTTTAGAAGCCGCGTTTTTAACCATCCCATCTTCAACGTTAACACCCATAATCTTACTCTTACACATGTTAATTCGAAGACCAGAAGCCCGGAAAAAACAATCCAAAACTCGAACTAACGAATCGATATTGAGCTCACTCCATTGGCCAAGAAAGATTGCATCATCCGCATAAAACAAATGAGACAAATTCACCATGGAATTAATTTTGATCCCCGTAAACAAACCCGCATCTACCACACGTTGAAAAGAAATATGCAAGCTCTCCATAATAAGAATGAATAAAAAAGGGGATAAAGGATCACCTTGTTTTCTCGACACGTTTATTACTTTTATTCTCTATAAAAAAAATATTTATTTACTTTATAAACTTGACAAAGTTCGGAATTTTTATAAACTTTTTAAATAAATTAGATTAATATAAATTTATCAAAAAACGATTTTGTAATCAAATGTTTTAGAAACTTTATAAGAATATTGGATTTTCATTACCATTATAAAAAAGCTGGATATTTACTAAGAAGTTATAAAATAACTCTTTACCAAAAAAAAAGTTATAAAATAACTATATTTTTATAAAATTTAAAATTTTGAATTATAATTAAACAAAATGAATATTCATAAAAATTATTTCTAAAATTTGAATTTTTTATATATTCTATAAGAAACTAGATTTTCATAAATTATAATAAAAAACTGAATTTTTACGAAATTTATAAAATAGCTGGAATTTTATGACCTTTATAAAAGACTTAATTTTAATAAATTTTCTAAAAATAGTTTATAAATCTAAATATATATAAATTCTATGAATAAAAACTACATTTTTCCTTACATAAAAACTTGCATTTTATTAAATTTATTTTATAAAAAAAGTGCGTATTTTTGAGCTTTATTAAAATAAAGCTACATTTTCATATACTTTAATTAAACTAGGGTAAGGATCATGTGTTGATAATGTATTAGTAAGGCTGTAAATAAATTGAACGTTCAATGAACACTTCATGAATTGTTCAGTTAAAAGCTCGTTTATTCCTGTTTATTTATTAACTGAAGGAATATTAACAAAATTTTGTGTTCATTTAATTAAATGAGCGAACATGAACACCAACATCGTTCGTTCTGTTACGTTGGTGAACATCCAATTATATGTTCGTTTACGTATGTATATTTTTATTTCCATATATCCTATACTTATATAAGTTACTCTTCGTAAAATACGCAAACTTAGACAAACGAACACACAAAGAATAAATGTTAAAATGTTTCAATACGTTCGTTTGTGTTCGTTTAACACCTTAATGAAAGAACATAAACGAATATGAACAATCTTATTTTCTTACTGAACAAACATGAACAAGAATTTCATCCGTTTAAGCGTTCATGTACGCACATTTGTCCGGATAAACTTAAACGAACCAACATGAACATGCTTTCGTTTGTGTTCGTCCAGTTCATTTACAACCCTATATATTAGCCAATACATTCTTTAATCTAATACTCATATGATACGATAAAAAAGGGTTGTTAACGTAAAAGAAAACTCTAGTAGGTAGTGAGTAAGTAAGTAACTCCCAATACCGTCTTCCATGGGTTATGAGTCTTAATACCGTCTTTCCCAGTGTATAGGAGAAGTTGAGATGTAGACAGTCTACCTAAGGTAGAGATGTTGGTTCCGATTCTACCAACGATAGTATGTAGAGAGGCTGGTATGCAACCAAATTAGTTTGGTTGTAAGCTAGGCTTTATATATTTGTAAATATGTAATTAGACATAAGAGCATTGTTCTATCTTCTTATATTTTATTCATACTCATCATCATACTCATCTAAAAATATTATAAGTGTTTTCCACTTAGTAATACTCTTCATATGAACCGTCAGTTTTTTCACATGTCAGAATCGTATAAAGATATGTAGAAACATCAAGTAGGAAAAATATCATTTTTCTCGGACATAATCAGACTTTTATGTTAACACAAATAAAATGTGGTATTTGATATTTTTACAAAATGATAAGTCTAAAACACAACTTATAGAATTGTTGTTAGCAAAAAAAAATAGCATTAATTATACTATGTTTGACAAAAGAACTGAAAATGGGGTTGGAAATGGAGATGAAGATAGAGATTATGAAAATAGATTATTATTATAAGCTACATTAAGTAACATTTAACTTTAAGAGATTATGAAAGATTATTTTTATTATAATCTCATATAAATTCATTTACCAAACGAAGCTTATATTTTAAATAGTTTATTTTTTCAGAAAATAATCACTATTTCCCTATAATTTTTTTTGATGTCAAACATACCATTAGACGTTACACTTTGTTGTACATATGTAGTAAAAACTAAAAAAGTTGAGTCGATTATATTGCTACTTTTTCCACGTCGGTTTCAACTCTACACTTTTTCAAGTCAAGTTGGCTTGTTAATCATTATGTTTGCAAGCCTTTCGAAGGTATTGTCATTATAAACCTAATAACTTTGACCTTTAACGTTGAAAAAAGAGTTTTGTTTGATTAGGTTTTTCTACGTACTAAGCTTGTTTTGTAAACTCTGTTACTAACCCCTCTATTATTAAATCTAAAAAAAATGTTCTTACTGCTTTCTATGCCAATCCTTAATATCTATATAGAGTACTGCCTTTAAGCGAAACACACATTAATACATTTCGAAAAATAGATAAGTCAATTTTTAACTTAGAAAAATTATATTGGTATTTAATCCTATTTTTATTTTAATATAATTTGTATTATATAAATAAATAAATATACACATTTTCGGCATATATATTTATACATAAATATTATTTATTTTTCTTGTATAACATAAAGTATTTTAATCTTACAAAAATTTCATATTTGCCATATATTGTATTTTCATAATTTTTAACATTTAAATGAATTTTTATTCATGCTTTTTATGTATTTCTTGCATTAGGTATATTTTGGTAATTTTACATTTGTTTGAGATTTTTAGGTTATTACAGACAGTCTTCCTCTCTAAAAAAAAAATTTTCGTCCTCGAAAATTGGAATGAACTGGAATGAAAATGAAATGAGAACGAAACGAACACATACCGAACTAGACAAAGAAATGAGGATAATAGCTCGCATAGACTCTTCTGTCTCCCATGTAGCCTCACTCTCAGGGAGATTCTCCAAAGAATCATCACAAAAGCAATGACTTAGTTTCTCATGACTCTCTCTTGACGATCCTAGAATGGATTCGCAGGTTCTCAGACAAAGACATATCAGTTATGAATTTGAACAAAAGGATAAGAGCGACATGCAATTGATGATAATAGGTATCCCCACAAAAGAGATACATGAAAGACATCGTGAAAAACGTGCGATAACTGCGGAGGAAGCGCCCAAACGATTACGAAACCTCTCCACTACGTTCCAAAATCTCAAGACGGACCAATGAAGACGAGGTCAGAGCTTGCCCTTGATCCAAAATGTTTAACTCCTCTGAATGGTAAAACTTCAGAATACACGATCTCCAACTTGAAACTCTAAGCACGTCGATGCTGTATCAGCATAACACATTTGTCGCGACTAGCCTCTTCAGTTTCTCCATAGCACCAGCCCTTTCCACCCTCATTAGTAATCTCGATGAGCTCCGTTCCTTCAATCAACGCTCACCACTATCACCAGCAAAAGGTGCTCGCATTTTCTACCAAATAAAAGCCAGAAATGTGCTGGCCTTGATTTGCTAGCAAGCAACTTATTAATGCTAGGCAAACTCCACCAAGCACAAATATTCATCCCAACTACCTGTCCATCCAAAGCACAAGCCCTCAACATAACTTTCCACAGTCCTGAATGGTCTCTCTGACTGACCTCGTTTGAGGATGAAATGTCGTACTGAACTTGAGACGATTTCCTCAAGCTTTCTGTAATCCTATCCAAAAATGAGACGTAAAACTTCGGATCTCTGTAGTGAACACAATAGACGTCGGAGTAACATGCAGTCTAACGATTTCCAATTGAGATAATCTCCTGCCAACTTACCTAATACCATCGTTTCTATCCGAGGAAGGTTAATAAATGATCGAACTAGTTATATAGACCGATCAACAACCACCCAAACGTCATCATGTCCTTTTCTGAGTAGAAAGGCAAACAGTAAGACGAAATCCATGGAAAACTCATCCATTTCCACCATATGAATCTCCAACGCTGTAATAAACACTAAGCTCTCCGTGATGTTCAAATTTTTAACCTGCTGACAAGTCACACATTTGGATACAAACGTAGCCACAAATCTTGTATCATGTCGTTCAACCAAAAGTACTATTACAAAACTCTGTACATCTTGGTATGAACTTGGATGCGAATAGTAAATGGAGAACTATGAGCTTCCGTCATAACCTTCCGCAAATTGCCATGAACATTTGGAACACATAGCCTATCTTCAAACCACACAACACCGTCATCATCAAACTGAACTCATATTTTACCGCCTTCAACATTCTGACTGGATAGACCACACCTCACCGACGTCCTTTTAAGCTTCTTGACTTGATAACATGAGGTTTAGACTCTATCCTCATACTCGCCCAATAGCCACCCAGAACCACGTATACATTAGCTCCACATCCAAAAGCTCTAAATCACGAAGTGATCATGGAATCAAAATTAAGCTATCATCCCATATTTTCGACTAATATCGTTCGGCAACCACATTAGCTCTTGGCCCGGATGTGTACTGGATGTTAAGTGTCTATAATCTTTCATAAAAGTTCGCAACCATCTCTCTGTCTCAGTTAAGTCTCACTGAGTAAATAATATATATTGAGACACTTATGATCTGTAAAGAAATCACAAGCTTCACCATACAAAAAGTGACCTCCAGAATTTCAATGGCAAAAACCACGACAGCTACTCAAGATCATGTTGGGATTAATTTACTTCATAAGGCTTCAGTTGTCTTGGAAAGCGAGTGATACCTTCCATTTTGCATCAAACAGCAACCCAAACTTTCATCGATGCATCACTGAATAATCTGAAAACCACCGGAACCTGATGGAAGAGTCAATAATCGGAGCAGACACCAATCTCTGATTCAATTCTCAAAACTCTCCTTACGCTCAAACTCCACACAAACCATCTCACCCTTTCTCATCATGCTAGGGTAATATGTAAAGCTAATCGGGAGAAACCCTCAACAAAACGTCGTTAATTGAGGGGTGGGGAGCCAGCAAGCCCAGAAAACTTCTCACTTCCGTTATCGTAGTAGTGGTCCTCGGCCATTTGGTGATAGCTTCAACCTTTGATGGATCCATAATGATGTCGTCTGCAGATACAATATGACCAAGGAACGCGACTCGCTGTAACCAGAACTCGCACTTCGAAAACTTCGCATACAACTTCTTCTGTCTAAGAATCTCAAACACAATCCGTAGATGTTGCTCATGTTCTTCTTCAGACTTGGAGTAAACGAGAAACTGTCGTCAATGAAAACAATAACAAACTATCATGGTACTCATGGAAATACGGTTCATCAAATCCATAAACACGGCGATGAAGCAATAGTCAACCGGAAAGGCATAACCAAGAATTCATTATTGGGCAAGAACGCTTACGAAAAGCATCTTAGAAATATCCTCTCTCCACACGAAGCTATAATGATAACCAGACTCGCAGATCAATCCTTAGAAAAATATTTGGCCCCTTGCAGTTTGTCAAACAAATCGTCGATTTCGGAAGAGGATAACTGTTACGAATAGTAAATACGGTTTGAGTTCGCGTTAATCAATACACAAGCGCATGCCTCCCATCCTTCTTCTTAACAAATAAGACTCGGTGCACCCCAACTTGAAACACTGGTCCTAATAAAGCCATATCTCCAACATCTCTTGTAAGTTGCACCTTAAATCACCCTTCAATTCAACAGTGTGCCACATACGATACGGAGCCTTTGAGATAGGTTCAGCACCGGGAATTAACTCAATGCCAAATTCAATCTCTCTAGCCGGAGGAAGTCCAGGAAGTTCATCGGGAAAAACATCAGCGAATTCACGAACAACAGAAAGATTTTCAATATTAGGACTCTCCAAAGATGTGTCCATAACAGAAGCCAGAAAACCTTGGCACCCATGAGAAATCAAGGTACGTGCCTTCATAGCAGAGATGAGCTTAACGGACTTAAGCGGTGAGGAACCATGATAAACAAATTCAGGTTGGCGAACGTTACCAAAGATCACAGTCCTAGCATAGCAGTCAATGGTAGCTCGATGAGAAGCCAACCAATCAATGCCAAGAATCACATCAAAGTCGAACATAGGGATAGGAAGTAAATTCGTAGGACGAATATGATCATCAAAACGTATGGGGCAGTTAACATATTCATGGTCAATAAGCATATGGTTCTTCATTGGGGTTGAAATGATTATACGTTCAATTAATGGTGTAGGAGTCATATTAAGTTTCTTAGCAAAAGCATCACCTCCACCCTGAGTACTCAAATGAGCTTTCCACCAGCTCAGTGCATCACCCTCTAGTTTAAACGCAGCAAGACGAGTCTTGAAGTTGTCGGGACAACCCAAAACTTGAAATAACTTCTCCATATGCGTAATCCAGTCTTCTGCCTCGGCAGGAGTGGCAGCAGACCGAAACGCAAGCGGCTTTAACTTAGTAAACCTTTCGATCCAAACATGAATCCCTTGGGGTATAGCATCACCACCACCACCACCTGAAGATCCAGCACCATTCCTGATGTCATTGGTGATCTGAGTTCTCAAAGCAGCCGTAAGGTTAGGGAGAGCATTGGCCACAGCAGCAGTAATCATGGCCTCGAAGTTAGGAACATCGTCATCCGAATTCCTACCGGGTAGATCAACCATCTGAACGATCGAGAAAAAGATAGCAAACGAAAACCAAGATAGTTTACGGAAGATAGTTACGCAAAAGGAACCTATACTAATGTCTAACCCAATCCGCACATGTCATAGCCTAAGCTCTAAGGGTCATAAGCCCTTCGTCATGATTAACCATGCAGCTCTGATACCATAAATGTAACCCCCGACCCTAAAGGGTAGAAGTATTACATAATATGTTGTGACATCAAGAGGCATTACCTAATCATAAACACAAGCATAACACGGAAGTCTCAATAATAACCAAGAGGAAAAATAAGTCGAACATGACTTAAGTCATAAGTTTCATAAAAGACAGACATATCCAACTAAATAACCAAAATAACGAAGGTCTCGAAAAGTAACAAATCATATATTCAAAACTAAGATCTCTAGGGAAGTCCACACTAATCCGCACCTCATAACCTGAAAGCAACCCCAGCTCCTAGCTTAGATACCTGCCTGCAGGAAAAGAAAAGTGCGGCTTTACTTACAAAGCCCAGTGAACAGATATGATGATAATCGAACGCAAAAGATAACAGAAATCAAAGGACACATATAAGGTGCAAAGGAGATCACAAGACATGATCAAAGGGATACAAATATAAGGTAAGGTCAAATCAGAAGCAATTCATAGTGTAAGGTAGAATAGAATCAGAAGGTCTAATCAAGTCCAATTACAAGCCCAATCAAATCATATCATAGTAGCCATGGGTCCGTCGAGCTCCAAATGTGAAAGACCGTGGAATGCACCCGAAAAAAAAGAAACATCATCACAAATAAAACCAATATCATCATAGTCCAACAAACCCTCGAAAAAAACGTAAATCAAGGATCATCCATACGCGGAACGCCCCTTAAACAAATAATAATCTTCATAATTTCGCAATATATTATCAAATGGGGGAACGGTGTGAGAATCACTCACCCACACAAAGATATGGCCAAAGTGCCACAATAGACACGGCCCATGTTACCTTCATGTCTAGGAAACGAAATAGTGGGCTCGGGATCTGCAAACAGAATGTTTAACAGCAAGCAGACCTATATCAAAGATTTAGAATCAAAGGATCATAGCAAAGGTTCAATGCCAAAGGTTCAAAAATCAAAGGTAGCATAGCAGGGTTAAATAGAACATAATAACAAATCATATAAGAGAACCTAGATAAACGGCCTCATAGCAAATGTATCAAATCACATAAGTAATCAAAATATAGAGATGACATATTCAATTTAGAAACCTTAACATAAGGTCAGAATAACTGTACCATAATCCGAGCAAAGCAAAAAACAAAGAAAACACGATAGGAAATCAAATCACTCCCTCTTTACCTAACCAAAAAATGATGAAATTCAAATTACAAACCTTCATTTAAGTTGTACTTTCTATTTTAGTAACTTTCCATTTTATGTAACTTTCCATATTTAGTAAGATTTACAAAAATTAGTAATATTCATCGTTTAAGAATTTCCCCCCCAAAAAATTAAGTATTTTGAAATAGTCTAGGACTTAACATGTCAACCTTACAATTTAGGGTTAAATATGACAAACTTTCATATTTTAGGTTTAATATTCAAAAATCACAACAATTTTCAAGGTTAAAGTGTAATATCTAATTTCAACATTTTATTCAGATTATACCTTCCATTTTCTGTATTTACAAGTCAAACCCTTAATTTATACAATTTACATATTTAGCCCTTTTTGTTTATTAATTATTTAAACAATATCTTTAATTATCCATAATTACAAAACAAGTCCTTATAGATTCAAATATGACAAATTCATACTTTATACATTAAATACTAACCAAACCTTCCACTTTTCAGAATTTACAATTTCAGTCCCTCTATTTTAATTAATTAATTTCTAATTACTTATTATATGTAATTAACCATTTTAATCCAAAATAATATCAATATGACATTTTATACCCCCCAACTTATTTTATACAGAATATAATAAGTATAATAACATGTCTAAAACAGACCCCATAGTTTCAGAAATTACAAAACAAGTCCTTAAACTTTTAGAATTAATTCGGCTAATAAATAAATCACTAAAACCCTAATTAAATTTTTCCCCAAACATTTCCCAATTTTTATACAATCATTAGCCTTAAAAGAACCTGGAAAAAATATTAAAACCCTAACCCTAATTTTATTTCTTTCCTTTTTCCTTTAATTCGCAATAGGCAAACACAATTAAATCCAAATCAATTATTCGAGCCTCTATAAAAATTATCCAACAATTTTTCTGAGTCATATATGATATAAACAACCTTAGAAAAATATAAAATCAATTTTACAAATATTATAAATGCCGATTACATAACTAGCTAAAAATTAGGGTTTCGAACATGTTTTAATTATTTCGACCAAAATAACATGCATGATAATTTTTCTTAAGCATAGAACGAATTAATATGATGAAAAATGAGATACAAAAATACCCTTGATGATCCTTGGTGATTTTTCGAATTATTGACACACGAATTTGTTTTTCGAACCAAATAAATTCCCACGATCGAACCAAGCCTTAAACAATCTTTCCAATATTTTTCCCACGATCCTTGACCTTCAAAACACCTTAGAAAAATCGTCCTAGCCCTTGGAAAATTCTTTGTGCCGCCTCTTTTGATTTTAGGGTTTTCGGTATTATTGTTTTTAGGTTTATCAAAATGAAAATGCATAAAAGAAATATACTAGGGATTTTGGCCGAGTATAATGGGCTTTCAAATAGATAAAATCAGAATTTTAACTTTGCAATATTTATTTTGTAATTATCCTTAATTAATTTGCTTTAATTTGTAATATATAGTATAAATACATAAATATTAATATTTTCGGCTAATATGTATATACATAAATATTATTTATTTTTCTTGTATAATATAAGGTATTTTAATCTTACATAAATTTCATAATTGTCACATGTTGCATTTTTATAATTTCTAACATTTAAATGAAGTTTATTTAAGCTTTTATGGATTTTATTGCGTTAGGGGTATTTTGGTAATTTTACACCTGTTGAGATTTTTAGGTTTTACATTACATATACTTTACTACTTTTGGGGTGAGAAACATGCTCGTTTACAAACTCGTTTACGTTACTGAATTTCCAACTCGTTTATATGTTGATTACAAACTCGTTACATGATTGAGGTCGCTCTCGTTTCTACGTATGGATTTAAGTGCTTTAAGCTTTTACAAAAACATTGATTACTTTTACATTGGACACAAGTGTTTTCTGTTATCGTTTCCTGTTTATGTGTTGCCTAAGTTTTGCTAACAAACCCACTACTGCCCGAATTATCATGAACTGTTAATTTCTCGACCGGAGGACCGGTTGAGGGAGCGCGAGTGAATAAATAGATCTATTGGGACTAATTATCCCTATCCGCTTTGGTTCCACTTAACGAAGAACAAACGGATATATGTCATGTCGATTGTGCATTATGGTGGTCTTTGGTTTGGGACACCGGTTAAGGGCAGGAATACTATGTGACAGGATGTAACATGCCCTGTTGATTATTAGCTTCAGTGTCATGAGCTTAGTGTAGAATACAAGTAATCTAATGTATCAACCAAGAACAATAAGTGAGATGTGGGTTGGATTGTTAGAGAGAAACTTGGATGGA
>BQNB010081571.1:0-29585 GCA_026074375.1 Tanacetum coccineum
CAAAATAACTATATGTTTTGCCTAATAGCTAATCGTGTTCTTCTTCTATTCTCTGAATATTGATCTATGAATAATAAATCTAACTATGCCATAAGGGTTCCTTTTATACACCAAGGAAAAACCCTAATAGGCTTACAAAACGCGTTAGAAGATTATGCAGAGATCATGCATATCTATTCCTAATTTATCTCATACATATCTCATAAGCAACACTAATATACTAACTAACAGTACTAACTATATATTGACAGTACTAACATTGTACTAACAGTAGTAACTATAACTAACAATACTAACTATAACTAACAGCAGTATTAAGTCCTTCAGCAGCATTATCTTGTAGAAGCTCTTTAATTCCCAACAGGTTTGATTTTTTTTAAGGAATTTTGGGGTTGTCTCCACCTAAGGTTTGGGCGAATTTTCCATGCCGGATTGTAGATGTCACCAAGATTGTTTTGCTCAGGCTTAAAGGTATACCACTTATCCCCCGCTTCATCGTCACGCGAGGATGCGTATTCAACGAAGGCTTGTTCGGGGTCTTCCATGCAATACTGAGTGTCGTGGGGACCACTGTAGATCTCACATGAGGTAGTGATTTTGTTCACTTGAGTAGGTTGTGTCGGAGCAAGATGAGCTTCCATCAAGCGTTGAACTTGATTTTTGTAACACCCCCATTTTTACAAAATAGCAGCAGAAGCTAATCTGGGGTATTACTTCATGGATACAACAATCATAATCATAGAAAACGACTCAAAAGAGACGTTGCTGGAAAAATTTAGTTATCATTCATTATATTCAGAGTTTTTACAAAATGCAGGTCCTAAAATCTAAAACATCATGTTTGAATGATAACAGTTCACTGTAGAGTTGAACTAAATCTTGTCTGTCAAGTCTTCTTAACAATGCTTGAAAATCTCCATGAAAACTTGAAGTTCCATCAGCTCTTGTAATCTTGCAAACTTCAGAATCTTTTGCTTCTGTCATTCCCAACAGAATAATAGATTACCCATTTCCAAGATTAGGTTTGTTGCAAGACTCAAAGTTGCATTTATGAATATGTATCAATTCTGGAATTTTGTAAGAAGTAATTTGAGCTTATCATGAAATCTTTAAAACAGAACTATCTCAATGACTCTTTTGTTATGGCTCAAACAGTACTGACAGTCACTTAGCAGTACTAAGTTTGAACTAGCAGTACTAACTGATTAGTTTAGTACTGAAAATTGTAGAACTGTTTAACACCAAGCATAATATGAAGGTGTCATACTCCCTAATATCACTTGTCACGTGTCTACTATCTTCCCTGTTGACAGAATCTTCTGAATCGAAATACTCTTTTGTTGTAAACTTGTGCATGTTTTTCGATGATCAGACTGTCTTATCAAACCAGGTAGAGTCTGAGTATGAGTCTTCTTAAAAGCATCTTCCAAAATAGTGACATTCTCAATCAATTTGGTACATAAATTCATCAATTCTTTAAGTTACAGACTGTCCTCTCCTCTTTCAAGAGTATAACTTCTTGAGAGATGTGGATCTTGGACGTGTAGTTTTTTGGCAAACTAACAGCCGTCGAACGAATTTGATGATTCGTTACCAGTGCCGTGTGCCCTGGAATAAGTCAATGCTTTATTGCAAAAGCATGGGCATTGATAACCGAATAATAGTTTTTAGCAAACTATCAGCTATCAACAAATTTGAGTAGTTTTTACCAAGAACTGTTTGATCCTGGACTAGTGATTGGTACTTAATTAAGACTAATAAATATATAATATAAAGAAGATATAGAAAATATTAAAGTTAAACTAAAAAAACCAAATCAAGAAACCAGGAAGTAGTATAGAATTTTCTCGGTCGTTTATCCTCAAACGAGCTGTGCTGAAATTCGAATACAGTCGAAGATTGAGTTTGAAATGAGTAATTGATTTGAGAGTGTGGAAAGCTTAATTTAAACAAAAACAAACAAAAACGATTAAGAAAAACCTAAAAAGAAGAATTAAGCTAAAAAACGAATGCACAATCCCGAAAAAAGGTCAAAAACCTATAAATCTTCAAATCATCCCTACAAAAGAAATTTTCACTTCTAAACTACTCTTATGGACTAATAATGAAGAATGAAATAGACTAGACTGAAAACGAGTCGTTTGACCCATAAAACGGATTCCAAAAACAAAATCCGTTACCCAAGCCCTTCTTTAAAAATCAAAAAGTTACGAAATTGACCCTACGAAATTTTTTGCATTTTTCCTACGAAATATATGACTAAAGAAAATTTTCTAAAAAAGAAAAATATTTTTTATAGGGTTTGTAGTTTTTAAGAATTTTTAAAACTTTTTTAACTACATTAAAGGATAAAAAAAAAAGTACGAAACATTTTTAAAAATTCTGAAATTTTTTCCTAAAATACTAGACCTAAAATCCTACCTAAGAAAAATAAGAACACCGAAATTCGGCTTATGAATAAGCTGAAAATAAGCTGGAACAGCTTATGGCTTATAAAGGTCAAATTTGCCTTAAATATCAAAGTGCCCAAGGGTCTTACATAAAAGACCAAAGGGCACAGCGATAAGCGAGTTATAAAAGAAGGGTGTATTGAGGTTGTAGACCCGGGTTTCGAGTCTGCTCCACCCGGTCACCCCTTATTCCGTTCTTTTTTTGACAAACTTCAAAAGCAAAGTTGTAAAGGACAAAAGCTATATTATTTTCTAAAACTAAAACTTGTTATGAAAAGCTAAAGAATAGCTGTAAAAAAAGCTCTTTTGATGCCATTTGCTAATTTGAGCTAAGGCAAAAATAACTTAAGCTATTAAGGCTATAATGGCATTTTAAGCTATGGAAAGTTGAAAAGAAGCAAAAAAATATGAAAACCCTAATCTAATAAGCAATGGTAAGTACGAATAAGCACAAAGAAGTAAGGCAAATCATGCAGAAAAATAAGCACTCAAGGGTGGGGTCTTTTGGCAGACTAACAAACTAATCTAATAGGAACTTAAGGGCAAACAAGCTAATGTATAAAAGAAATAAGCCAAAACCAGTGAGTATCTAAACTAAATAAGCCTAAGTAGGTAAAAATAAGCACAAAGAAGTGAGCAAATAAGCAGGAAAAATAAGCAAAAAGCAAGGCAGACTAAACTGTACCTAGTCCTAAGGGACACTTAAACAGTTAAGCTACTAGGGAATATATAAGCTAAGGGAAGGAATAAGCTAACTATCTTAAGGCATAATGGGTACTTAACCTAATAAGCTAGAGCATACACAATTAAGCTAAATACATCAGACAGAAAAACCATAAAACCAAAATAAGCTATAAGCTGTTAACAAGTGAAACACAGCCTAGGGACACTCTATTTGGCTTATTTTTAAGCCACTTAGAGTGTACTTTGAGACTCAAGGCTTATAGGGCTCATATAATGGCTTATTGGCTTTCCAGAAAAACAAAGTACACAAGATTTGCAACAAAATTAAGCCAAGAAAAAGGGTTGACAAATAGCTGTCCACAATCAGCATATGCTGATGTGGTTTGCTTAAGGAGAAGGGACAAAATGCATCCTATAAAATAAGTCTTACTATATAAAGCTCAGAAATTAAAATCTCGTAAATAACAGATGGAGTTTAAGCTCTAAGTGAGGCTTGTGCTCTATAGACAAGGACTGAAAAACACATTTTTTTTTTAGGATTTGATGAAGAACATGTGCCTAGTTTCTGGTGTGAAAACTGTTAATAAAAAATTTGACATAATGTAGCAAAGACAGATCCTAAGACTTTGCTAGTTGGTTTTTAGCACACACAATAGGACACTAAATATCACTACAACTTAATTTCTAATGCTAAGCAATTAAGCACTTGTAACCTTTTTTAAAGCTAACAAACCTAAGAAAATAAGTGAAAACGTTGAAAACCACGTTTTTGGAATCTTAATAACTTTGGGAAACAACTCTAAATATGCTTATGATACTTAATCAAAGTTGAGCATATGACACCAACCCATGACCTTCCCATTTTGACCCATTTTGGGCTTAACCCAAACACCCCTTAAACATGGTAAAAAAAATATTAAAGCTGTTTTAAACTGATATAAGCTAAAGTTTTTGGCAACAAATGATGATCAAGCAAGAGTAAGCATATAAAAGCAAAACAAGACACCGAGTTAAGCAGTGAAACAAGTTGGAACAAATTTAAGCAGTTAGGTAAGAAAATGGACAATTTAGCATAAAATTTAATTTTTCATTAAAACAGTGAAGGTTACAAAGCTTAAACACAGAATTTAAAACATAATTTAAGACATTTTAAATGTAAAAATTTCAACTTAAAAAAAAACTCTCTCCATTTTTCTGTCTCTTCTTTATTATACTAAGCGATTCTTGTGTTAGTTGTGTTTCTTGGTGAGAGGAAAAAAAACTAAAAGCTCCATCCTGGCCATTGTAATTTCCTGTGAGCCCAAACAAGTATCATACCCATTGATGTCGTGATACCAATAAGAAAGCTAGGATTGCCACAGTGGTTTGTTGGTTTTGTGTGGGTGAGTGTGATGTTTTTGGAGTGGATGAATTGGGTTAGTGTTGTCCATGGTGTTTAGGTGCTCATGGTGGGGTTATGGTTATGGCGGGAATGGGTGAAAGAAGATAAACAGTGTTTATCTAATTTTAAAAATGACAGGGTAAATGTTTGAGGAATAGGCACAAATGGCCCCTCAAGGTGTATAAGACTCTTGCATCCATCGTCCTTGTGGTTTTATAATTTTGGAATATGGCAAAAACAACCCCTCAAATGTTATAACGGGATTGCAAGAGAGGGTCCTTTGTGTTACAAGAAAATTTTTCCCCCTGCCGTTTTATTTGGCAGATCACCCCTTGACGTTCAAACTTTCATCTAATGGCAATATAAACCCGTATGAGTTCTCTTGTGGTTTATAAATAGGCAATTGGGCTTGATTTTGGGCCTATCTTTGGAGTGCTTGGATTTGGGCCGAGATGTCTTTAGAGGCTTCATAATTTTACACAAATGGGCTTTTGCATTTGTCTTGGGGCCCATTTGGGTCTTCAAAAGGTATACTAATGGCTTCCCCGGCTATCAGATGGGTACGGGTTTGACCTATTAAGTATTCTTCATTGTCGGCTTTGACTTTGACTGACTTTGCTTTTCCACGCTTTTCCATTCTGTGCTCGGTTTTGTCCGGTTTAGCTTTGTTTTTGTCTTTTAGTGAATATCCGGTACCTGCACAGTATAAACACAAAAACAGGCATATTTATGGCATTTTATGTGCGTTTTTGGTCGTTTAGGGTCGATTTTATAGGTATTAGGGAGGTGATTTAAACGCATACCAAAAACCCCCATAGATAAGACATTGCTTGTTCCTCACGAATGCTGAGGAAGTATCAGTAGAAAACTAAGAATCTTGATCCCCCTCGACTAATAACCTCGAAAAGTAGCTAAGTGTTCATCGAGTGAGTTAAAGACTCATAAGTTTTGAAAATCCACGTATTTACCATTTTTATATATATACACTTATTCCTACGCATCTTTTTGTATTTTTCATTTTTCTCATTTTCAACTAACTAGAATGTTTTGACTTTCGTTATTTAATAACTTTAAGGGATCATAGAACAAGATCATTTTCGATCGAGAATGCCCTATAAGGAAGAAATTCATCGTTCCGTCTTTTCACTTATTCCAAACCAACTAAAATACGAAATCACCGTTATGTATGAGCTGAGATCTAACAACTTCTCCATATTTGCTATTTGTAGAAACCTTTTCACTCCCACATTTTATATTGCTTAGGTGTATGTGTGATTTTGAATTCAACCATGATCAATGTTTTACAACATTCTATGTATTCACGTTCTAAGCCCGAGATAATGATTTGAAGGCGAGATCATCCCCTGTAGCGTCGTTCGTCTCGCACATCCCAACGCTTGCGGTTAAGTGACCAGGCTTTTAGCACCCCACAATAGACATATCGGGACTCACGGACCCCCCCTTTAAGGGGTTTTTTCAAAAATTCCTCAGTTTCGGATGCACATACGTATAAAATATAATACCAAAGTTCAAAAGCAATTGAATTTAACAAAAAAGAGTTCTTTTTATTCACACTTAATATTAACTATTTACGCAGTTTGTAACCCTCGACCTTTTAGAAGGCTGCAACATCGGGTGTGAGCCGGCAAGAGGCAGCAAACTTTTATCAGTCTCGGATTAATTATTCTTACTAGGTTTCTTAGAAGGCTTGTAACTCGGTTTGGCCGGCAAGATACAGCATACATAAACCCGCACAGTTTATATTATATTTTTTTCATTTTTCATCATTTTTTTTTTAATTTATATTGTGAAAACGTCGTTTGCAAAATTCAAGTATGAAAATTTGTACTATGGTCTAAAGTTTTTACTTTATTCACATTAAAAAATATTGTTTTTATTGATTTCAATTAGCACGATAGTAATCAGGTTAGAATCCTTATGGAGATAAGAGCGACAATTTCTCACATGTAGCTTTAAGATTTCCTAATAATCTTGTGCTTACATGCCACTTATCTTAAACACTATCATTTTTCGTTCTTCGCGCAATATTGCGCGAACGCTTAGTCTAAAAGGTTAAGGAACAAGCTAGAGCTCAACACGCTCGATCGAGTTAAAATTTACTCTTATTCTACCCAGTAGGAAAGTCAAAATTGTGACAAAACACTTATTTTATTTTTGAAAATTTTTAAAATTTTTCAGTTTTTGAATTTTGGTGTAAAAAAGGGATTACTGGAGAACTACGGCTGCAGCAAAAATCAAATCGAAGATCCCCCCCCATACTAGAACTAAACATCGTCCTCGATGTTTTACGAAGGGTTTCTACATAAATCCTAAGCCTTTAATGAATTATGCTTAAAGATTAAACGGTTGCTCGATAAGATTAGGGATATCATGGGATTCCCAAATGATGGCTGGAGGATTGTGAAGCTCTTGTGATCGAAGGACAAATACCGTGAGCAATGAGAGGCATCAAAATATCCAGTACATCCGGACAAGACATCACAAAACAAACACGAGATTCGTGGTAGAGGGCGAGCCTCCTCACAACCACAAAACACATATTAGCAAATAGAAAGAAGTAAATGGAATAAGCATGGTGCCGCCCACGAAGCGCCTTGTTTTGTTAACCGAGTTCACAACTTGACTCGACCCAAATTCAATTGGCCATGGGGGAGCAAGTGGAAGATAAAATCTCCATCGGACTTTCATTAAGTGGTTTGGATAAACATTGAAATTTCATGAAAGTTCCACGCCGATAGAGACACCTGGGCATAAAAGGAAGATAAATGGAGATGCCGGGTCAAAAATGGTCTCATTCCACAGGAGAGAACGATATGGCGAGCAACTAGATACGTGAGTATATGGAATGAAAGATCCAGCAATATAACGAAGAGAGGTTCAATTAAAATATGAAATCCGTATCCAGGTGATGGGTGGTGAAACTTGGTGGCACAGAACTATTGGTTCTCTTGTTGGGATAAATATCATTCACCACATCCATAGTAAATTGCCCAGCTCGGGGCTCAATCTAAAGCACAAATGATCATACTCCGGTGGAGCATATTGAAGCAAGTTCACGGCGAACTCCTCATGATAAAATGCACTCTATTTCGGCCAGGAGGCAATGGATTGATCGAAAGATCAAAGATGAACGAATCATATTGAGAAAAATCAGCATGAGTAGTGGTACTGCCACTACTCTTTTCTTTAATATGATCGTCATCAGAGTAGAAAGCTTCATAATCCGGAAGAGAATAATCAGAACGGGTAGTGGTACTGCCACTACTATTCTCTTCCAAATCAAAGCAGAAAGTTTTAGTTAAAGAATTATCAAAGGTGTTAGTCTCCTCCAAGAAAAGGTAAGAGAATGTGGAGAAAGACTTGGTCATAACATCGGAAATGGAGCATGATTATCTTTTTTAATGCTTCAAGATGTTAGCAGAAGAAGATTGACATTCAACAAGTTTCACGAAGGAGATCTCTTTGATTATTAGAAGAATATCGGTGTCAATCCCTCCAACTTCCGAGATAACAATCTCTACCACCTCTAAGCTGACTATCTCAGCATCGGGAGGTGATGCATCAACATAATCGATGTTCTCATAAGAATCGTCATCACTCGAAGTAGAATCATCGTTGGAATCGATGATAGTCTCAGAATGTTCTTTGAAAGCTTCAAGATGGGTAGAAGTATTGGTTACTAGGAGGCACATCACACACACAGTCCATGAAGACCCTGACTCACTTAGATTTGGGACAGTTCTCAACGCCTAGGACTTTATTACTTCGTCGCTTCCGTTGCCGGAATGGTGTCAAGATGCTCCATTGTGTTTTCTATTGTTTCCCCATACTTAGAGAGTAACGGCGCCGTGGTTTGGTAAGACGGGTGTTGATGGCAATGGTAAGTCAGCGTCATCTTCATCAGCAAATGGGAATCTTCCTATAACGATCTTCACCGCTTGCTCTTCCGCATTGCGCTTTTCTTCCTTCCTTATTTTGTATATCTTGACGCAACCAAATCACATATGGTTTGTCATTGTTTCCATAAGCTTATTCAGAATTGAGAAGCGCATTGTGGGTATTGAGAAACTCATTTTGGGAATTACGATGCTCATTTGGGCATTGAAGATGGATGATTGACGTAAATATGCGGGGTGGAAATTGTCAAATCCTAAAAGAATTATATCATAGCAAGATTTTGCTCATGATAATAGTCGCTCGTCATTGGTGTGACATTGGTAAGTGTTCATGAGGTTCCCCCCTGAATTTTTCACAACATGATATGGGTGTGGAAATCATGAAAATTGTTGTGAGGGTGGTTTGCAAATCTTGGAGAGTCTTAGAAAGAGTACGGAGTGAAAATTTTATTGGGTTGCCATTCCAACATACAATAGAAACAAACTCCATCATATTCATTACAACCTCATGCTGCTCGGACCGAAAGACATTGTTGTTGCGAACTTGCAATTTTTGTGGATCTCATTATGGTTTTTGATTGATGCCCCCCACGCATGTTCTGGATTAGTGATAACGAATTTTGCGGTGGACAATTGTAACCATAATGAGCACCTTTCCCACAAGACTTACAAGTGCATCGTCGACAAAAGATATCGTCTAACGAATCACCGCACTCGTAACAACAATTGTGGTTAGTTTATGGAGGAATTTGTGAAGAATTTACACCGGGACTTGTTTGAAAACGAAGGCGGCTTGATTAACAAAATTATACTGTCATTGGATGACTTGGAATGTCTTGTAGGCCTTTAAATTCTCCTCCAATGCCTTTCGATAGTAGAGAACCATTGTCGACAATAGAGACCATAACCGTCGCCTCTTTCGAGACAAATTTTTTCCAATTTTTAGGGGTCGTGATACAAGTCGGGTAGGGGAACATGAATCGTGTCTTGCTAGACGCTTTTGGACTAGCCACAGGCCTTGTGTGCAAAATGTCCACAAGATGAACACTCGTTAATCGCGTGAAAGTGATTTAAAACGACGTTTGAGTGACGAACATATATATGAGAATTAAACAATTGAGGTTAAGATAAGAATTAAAAGATAAGAAGAAATAGAGAAGATTATTTTTCGCTTTTGAGTTTTTAATCAAAGTATTTTATAACGGACAAAATGAGATATAGGACAACTGAAACCAATAATCCAACTCGTTTCACGGTAGCTCTTGTAAACAAACGCACAAAGAAGCGGAGGATGGGAATGCGCAAGCTATTAAAAACCGTTCTCCTTTTGGTCTTAGTTCCTTGGAACAACCCTCCTTTATACCCCCCTTATGTTTGTTTATCAATTAAAGGTGGCCGTATTGCACAAGTGACACAAAGGCAAGTTTAAATCTCTTGTTCGAGAACTTATTATGATAATGCTTTAGTGAAAAGCATTATATTGTAGATGATTTTATTGATAATTATGGAAAGGTTTGTAGATTTTTGATTTTTTTTTGGTTTTGTAGATTAATACTAATAATAATAAAAGAAAATGAAAATATCTTTGTGGTTGTATATTTTTTTTTTTATAAATATAAAGAAAATATTCATAACAGGAAAATTACTGTCAGAGGGAAGGGTCTTCAAACACTAATCGTCAAACAAACACGAAAATCGAATCACAGCCTCCCCGGCAACGGTGCCAAAAATTGATTGCTACTTAATTAAACTATAATATATATAATATATAAGAGAATATAAAATATATAAGTATAATCTAAAAAAAACACAAATCAATGAAACCGGGAAGTAGTATAGAATGTTCCCGGGTCGTTTATCCCCAACGAGGCTGTGCTGGAAAATCGATACAGTCGGAAGATTGGAGTTTGAATGAGAGAAATGATTTGAGAGTGTGGAAAGCTAAATTAAACAATAACAAACAAAAACGATTAAGAAAAACCTAAAAATTATGAAATTAAGCTAAAAAACGAGAGCACGAATCCCGAACAAGGGGTCAAAAACCTAAAATCTTCAAAATTAACCCTACAAAGAAATTTTTACTTCTAAACTACTCTAGGGGACTAATAACGAAGAATGAAAAAGACTAGACTGAAAACGGAGGTCGTTTGACCCAAAAACGAGTCAAGACAAAAACCGTACCCGAGACCCGTTCTTTAAAAATCAAAAGATTGAAAAATTAACCCTACGAAAGTTTTTATATTTTTCCTACGAAATATATGACTAAAGAAAATTTTCTAAAAAAGAAAAATATTTTTTTGATAATTTTTATATTTTTTATGAATTTTCTAAACTTTTAACTAAATTAAATTATAAAAAATACTAAACTATTTTTAAAAATTCTGAAAAAATTACCTAAAATACTTTACACTAATACTAACCTAAGAAAAATAAGAAACCCAAAATTCGGCTTATAAATAAGCCGAAAATAAGCTGGAAACAGCTTATAGCTTTAAGGGGCCAAAAAGGGTTAAATACAAAGCCACTTGGGACTCTAACGTAGAAGTCCCAAGGGCGCAGCGGTAACACTTGTTATAAAAGAGAGGTGTATTGAGGGTAGAGGCCCGGGTTCGAGTCTTGCTCACCCGGGTCACCCCTTATCTCCTCTTTTTTTTTTTGAAAACTTTTTAAAGCAAACTTGTTAAGCTCCTTGAGCTTAACAATTTTTATAACTACAGCTTTTTAAGAAAGCTTATAAATAAGCTGAAAAAGGGCTTTTTAAAACAGACAGAAGCTTAAAGTGACTAAAAGGCAAAAATGGCTAAGTCATTTGACTTTTTGGACTAATAAGCTAGAGTTTGGACAAATAAGCTGAATGAATTAACTAACCTATCCTAAATAAGCACTAATGAGTTAAAACTTACAACTAAATAAGCTAAAAAGGGCTTAAACTAGACAGAAACTTAAATTAAGCTTAAGGCTTAATGTGGCTTATGGCTTTTGACTCCTATGAACAAATAAGCCAAGGAAATGGGAAAATGAGCAAACAAATCTTAACACACAAACATAATGACTATTAGGAACAAAATTAAGCAAATGAAATAAGCTCAATAAACCAGAAGGTGGCTTAAACACTCAGCAGTACTTAACTTGGGAGTTAGTACTGCTAGGGTGAAAATGAGGCTTTTTCTTGCACTAAATAAGCAATGGTAAGGACAATAAGCTATCTAGGGCAACTAACACACCTAATAAGCAACTAAGGACACAAAAACAACAATTAAAAAGAACTAAATAAGCTGAACAAAAATAAGCTATATCCTAAACTATGCTTAAAAAATTCAAAATGCCTACTTAAAGCCTGAGAATAAGCTAGCTAGAGGATGTCCTAAGGTCTGAAATTGAGGGGGCTTATCAAAGAGCTTATTGGCTTTTTAGAAAACCTAAAAACTCAAGATAAGGTGCAAAATAAGCTAGAAAAGAGTGCTTAAAAACAACCCCTTAGCACCAGGGCAACTAAGCTAAAATGTGTTGTTTATTTTTTTTTCTTTGTAATGTATTTGTTTTTGTTTTATTTTTTTGCATTTCTTTTTTTCCGTTATTGGGTAATTGTTTTTAATTGTTTTTGTTGTTTCTTTTTTTTCTTTTTGCTTTTTTTTTTGAGTGTTTTTTTTTTTTATTTTTTTTACCTTTTTTTTATTTTTTTATTTTGTTTTCGGTTTTTTTTTTTTTTTTCTATTTTTTTTTTTTTTTTTTGCTTTTTTTTTCCTTTTTTTGCTTTTTTCTGATTTTTTGTTGTTTTTTATTCTTGTTTTTTTTGTTTTTTTTTTAAGTGTTTTTTTTTTTTTTTTGTACTTGAAAATTTTTTTTTTTTTTTTTTTTCTTTTTTTTTTTTTCTTTTTTTTTTTTTTATTTTTTGTTATCTTTTTTTTTTTTTTTTTTTTTCTTTTTTTTTTTTATTTGCTTTTTTTTTTTTATTATTTATACTTTTTTTTTTTTTTGGTTATGTTTTATTTTTGCCAAACGTAACTAACCACTTTCCGAGCAGGTAGAACCTTTTGAGAATAATATACTCAACTTGAAAACTCCATCGGCTTACGCTTTTAGTCGCTCATAACTCTTTGTCGGTCCATGAGGCCGGCTTGCATTTCTTTGCTTTGATCTGTGTGACCCTTCTCAGTTGGTCTTCTTGGGACCATTTCTTGAACTGGGTAAGTTGAACTTAGCCCCAACCTCGGCACAAAAATTTAACAGTTGTGAAGGCACTTTTCGAACATTAAAGTGCATCGAAAGGTGCATCCTTGTATTGCTAGCGTGATTAATGTTGTGTAAAGAAAATAACCAGTGGCAAATGTTTAACCCAACCATTCCCAAAGTCGATCACACATGCACGTAGCATATCCTTGAGAGTTTGGATAGTCCTCTCGCTTTATCCATCAGTCTGTGGATGGTATGCAGTACTCATATCCAAGTTAGTACCCAAAGCCTTCTGAAGTGACCTCTAAGAATTTTGATGTGAATCTTGGGTCACGATCACAAATGATCAAGACAGGTATTCCATGCCTCGTGACTACCTCCTTCAGGTACATTCTTGCCAATTTCTCCATGGAATCAGTCTCTCTCATCGGTGTAAAGATTACAGACTTAGTAAGTCGGTCAACAATCACCCAAATGGTGTCATATCCTTGCGATGACTTAGGAAGCTTTGTGACAAAATTCCCTCAGTGATATATCCACTTCCAATGGGTATCTCGGGTTTTTGTTTAAACATAATCGAAGGCCTTTGGTGTTCAGCTTTGACTCTAGCACACGTCAAACATTTGCTAACATAGGTGGCGATGTCGGCCTTCATATTAGGCCACCAATATAGCTTTTTCATGTCCTGGTACATCTTGTCAGAACCCGGATGGATGGAGTATTTTGATTTGTGGGACTCGTGCATGATCACAGTCCTCAAGTCACCATAACATGGCAACCAACTCCTGCCATTTAAGCATAAGGTTCTGTCAGTGCGGGGTTCCAACCTTTCCTTCGGTATATTCTTCCTGATCATACCACCTACATCTTCGTTCTTGAGATTCTCTGGTTTCTGTGCTTAGGTCTGAACATTCAAGATTTGTTTAGGAAGATCCAAACCAATAGTCATCACTAAGGCTCAGAATCTTAATGGTTTAATTCGCTCTTTCTTGCTTAAAGCATCATCAACAACATTTGCTTTCCCCTGGTGATAACAAATCTTACAATCGTATTCACTGAGCAACTCTAAACCAAAGAGTCTTGCCTCTTATTCAAATCCTTTCGGTCAGTATGTGTTGTAGACTCTATGATCTATGAACCCCGTACACTTGGTTTCAACAAGTAGTGCCTCAAATCTTTAGAGCAACACCACTGACACCACAGTTCCAAATCATGAGTAGTATAATTTTTCTCATGATTTCTTTAACTTGTCGTGATGCATAAGCAATCACCTTCTCGTTTTGCATCAATACCGCACCCAATCCTTTAGATGACGCACATCGCAATAATACTAAAAATTCTCAGCTCCTTGAGGGAGAGCTAAGATGGGTACGCTACACAACTTATGTTTCAATGTCTGAAAAGCTGCTTCTTACTTGTCACCCCATTCAAAGGCGACTTTCTTCTGAGTGAGTTTGGTCATTGGCTTAGCGATTTTTGAAAATCCTTCAATGAATCTTGGTCAGTAACGGCAAAAGACCTAAAATTAACGGAATCTCCTTGGAAGTCTTAGGCGATGCCCAATCTTTTATAGATTCGATCTTGGCGGGATCCACGTGAATGCCTTGACTATCAATCACGTGGCCGAGAAATTGTACCTTAGGAATCCAAAATTCACGTTTAGAGAATTTAGCATACAACTCTTCCTTCTTAAGCAATTCTAAAATTGCCTTAAGATGCTCTTCATGTTCTTTCATGTTCTTTGAATAAATTAGTATATCGTCGATAAAGACAATTACAAACTTATCCAAGTATGGTTTGCACACTCGGTTCATGAGGTCCATGAATACTGCAGGTGCATTTGTCAAACCAAATGGCATCACTTGGAACTCGTAATGACCATACCGAGTCCTAAATGCCGTCTTCAAAATATCTTCTTCACGTACTCGAAGTTGATGATAACCCGATCGCAAGTCTCTCTTTGAATAAACATTGGATCCTTATAGTTGATCAAACAAATCATCAATCCTTGGGAGAGGATAACGATTCTTCACCGTCAGTTTATTCAATTCCCGGTAGTCGATGCACATCTAGAATGATCCGTCCTTCTTTTTGACAAACAAGACTGGAGCACCACAAGGTGAGGAACTAGGTCTTATAAAGCCCTTGTCGGATAGTTCTTGCAGTTGTTTCGACAACTCTTTCATTTCAGAAGGAGCTAATCGATAGGGTGCTCGTGCTATAGGTGCATCACCAGGCATCAAATCGATTTGGAATTCCACTTGTCGAGTCGGTGGAAGACCCGACAAATCTTCAGGAAATACTTTAGGAAAATCTCGAACGATTGGTACGTCCTCAAGTCGCTTCTCCCCCGACTTGTCTTCAGTCTCTTTCGTAGTAACATGTGCTAAAAAGACATGATGTCCTTTTAACAAATATTTATGAGTTTTGGTTTTACGAAATGATGTTCAAAGAGTGATGTATCCACTTGATTACTTCCATCACCCTTGAACAATTAAGGTTTCATATCCTAGGGAATACGAACATCTTACAGGCACAATCAATGATGAGCGTAGGTACTTTGACAACTAGGTCCTTACCGATTATGACGTCGAAGCTACCAAGTTCTACGGGCATTAAGTTGATGTTGAATGGATGGTCTAAGAAGTTTAACGTACAACCCCAGATGATAGTGTTTATCCCAATTATTTTCCCGTCGGCTAGTTCAACATCATAATAATGGTCTAATGTAGTTGGTGTGATATCAATTAGGGGGAACTAAATGTAAAGATATTAAAATTATATCGGCACCAGTATCAAAATAAGAAAGAAGCATAGCGGTGTTTAGATGGAAGCCTAACAAAAAAAAAAAAAAAAAAAAAAAAAACCCCCCCCCCCCCTACCCCACCCTACCCGTAACGACGTTGGAGTAAGTGTGTGTTCTGCATTTCCCAACACATAAAACTTTTTTCTGGCTGGTGCATTGCCTATTCCACGTTGGTTACTACGTATTCTTTTCTTTTGCTGTATCGGGTTAGTTCTCTCTTAAAGTGCCTTGAACACCACATACTCATAAAAAGTGCAAGCATTCTGAGTCGTTCTGGTGTTCCCCACGATTGTTATTATTACCATTGGGGACAGAATCTCCTTCAGTCACGAGCCAGATTGGCAATTTTTTGCACTTATTACACATGGGAGCACATGTCCTTTGTGGTGTTTAGTGTTATTTTTGTATCAACATAGGGTAATGATTCCCGTGTATCCTCTTATTCACCAGGCCTAGCAGTGTAAGCCCTCCCAGTGTTCTTCTCTTGTTTTGTTGTTGGTGCCCCTGATTGTTTCCAACATTAAACTCCAACTTCCTCTTCTGCTCAGCTTGCCTTTTAGTAATAGTGAGGACTTTTTGATCCATCTGATCATTGGCAAACTCAATTACTTTCTCCATCGTCTTGGGTTGATATGACATTACATTTCCCCGAATCATATCAGGAAGTCCACCAACATATTTCTCAACTTCCTCTGATTCTCGTTGGTGGAAAACATCCTTCCCTCATCAGTGCAAGCTCTTGAAAACGCCAGATGAGTATAAATCTTGCGACAATCAATACCTTTTACTTTTTGGTTCCAGAGCTCAGTTTCTACTTTTTGATTTCAACCCCAGATTTGGGCCAGTATTTGATGTCATCATCTTCATTGAGTGCCTTCTCGGTCCATACTTATAGGCGACATCTTGAGTAACAGTCTTCATGTGGGAGTTCACCATGTTGCTAGAGCATTTCCAAGGAAAGTGCATGTAGCAAACTTAACTTGGTTCTCCACAGCACAGTTGCTGATATGGAACACTGATTCCATCTTCTCGAACCATTGTGATAGCACAACCACTCCTTTAGTACCCTTAAAAGTAAGGGGCTTGCAATTCAGAAAATCCTTGTACGTACACTCACATGGAGTGCGTACAGTTCCTCTAATTCCAGTGTCAGAATTGTGGCTTCCGTCGCCATAGCCATTAGTTCTATTTCGAATAGTTTCATGATTAGCAAGTGCAGCAGACACTCTTGCTTCAATTAGTTGTTCAACAGCAGCAGTTGTCATAGGGGTAGCAGCCGCAACAGCAGCCCTTGCAGTAGCAGAGGATCTTCTTGGCGGCATATTGTTCTAATCACAACAATATAAAACACGTGAGTTTTCATAAACATCATAACGTGACATGGGTACAACATATATATAACAAGATCACATCACACAGTGAGTACATAACATGACTGGGATCACAACACATAACAGAATTGACGATCGCACATAACATATACAACAATTATATATAATAAGATCAATCACATAGTGATATATATAACATGATTGGGTCACAATACATAAACAGAATTGAGATCGACATGACATAATACAACATATCATATATAACTGGAAAATATACATGATTGTTTGATACAAGAAATGAAAATACAAGTCCTAATGTCGTGCTAGCTGGGCATAAAACCCATAATACTTAGCCGGATAACATAATGATAGATATGAATACGACATGAGAAGTGTAAACCTAGGCAGAACTACCAGTGCCCTCGCGATCATCTACATGAGTCTGACCTCTAGCCTGAAGTGCCTGAATTTGTCCTAATGCGCTTGACACCTGTCTCTTGTAAGTGATGAACATGTGTACTCAATGTCATCATCAGTGACTCGCTGTTAGAAATACTGGTATCCTGGGGGGGGCAATCTGGGTATGAGTCCTATATGCTTGCAGTTCATAGTGAACTGCCAAACTCAATAGAATGTGCCTAAGCCTCTCGGGAAACCAGGGCCTCCTGATCCAGCAGTCGTGCAGTCTCATAGTGAAACTGTCATCCTTTGACCAATCTATCCACTCTCATAAAATAACTGAGTCTGTCTTCTGACCATGCTTGATCACAACATACATAAAATATCTTGAGTGTCCTGGCTCCTACACTGCAGCACGAGCTCGGGCTCACTTTGTATTGCTCCCTAAAAAGGGTCGTCAGTCGCTACCTCACTTAAACAGCCTCTGTGAGGTCTACCCAACATCCCTAATGCCTAGCCGACCTCTCGTGCTAATCTGATTGTCTGATCTCGGGATCCATTGTGCCGATATAGACTATAGTCTCTGTATGAGTCCAGTAGGTCTTAGGAGCAGCAGTCGAATCTCTCCCACCTCATACCTCGATGTAAGAGCAGTAGACATAACTCTTTACGAGGTGGTAACTCAGCTCGAGAATGTCCTCTACGACTTTGACTTGGTGTGTGATATGATAGTCGAGACTTAGTAGTGGTGGTAGTGGTGATAATGGTAATGGTAATGATGTGGGTACAGGTGGTGGTAAATGTAGTGATGATGGTGGAGGTGGTAATGGTGATGATGGATGTAGTGGATGATGAGTGGATGGTGATGAGGCTCTTAGTCTACCTATGTCAGCTCTAAAGCCTGGGGGTGTACGCACATGGTTTAGGGTACCATAATGTGGTGAGGATTACTATAGGAAGTGGTGTATGATGGTATTGTTGGTGCCAGCTGTACACCTGCAAAGGCGTTTCTCTGAAAAGGGTGGTGATAGTGAGATGAGTGGTGATGGTGGTGGTGGTGGTGGTAAGGCAAGAAGTTTCTCGACCTCCTCCTCTGATGGAAAATGAATAGGTGTCTCGGGTCGGACAGATATCCTAGCAGTGGTACGATATGCTGGTGGTGATGGTGGTGTAGTCGCAGACTCATCGGTCCTAAGCGGCTCTGTCTCCTCAGAAGAGGGGACATGGTCGACAACGGGTGCAACAACAGAGTCGGCCAGAGCCAGATGCTCCTCCTCCTCTGAAGCCTCCTCCTCCTCGTCATTATCAGAGGAGTCATCATCATCGTCGTCACCTCCATCAGCTGGATAGTCTACTAGACCATCCTCAGATTCCTCCTCTAGATCCGAGTCAGCAACGTAGCCCGGAGATAAGGCTATAGGTGAATCAGCAACAACATAAGGCTGATCCTCAACAGGAACCTCCTCATCAGATGGGGCCAAGTACTCGGGGTACTCTGGTCCCGACACGTAATTTGGCGAGAGCGGTGCCTGCTTGGATCTCAGGGCCCAGATTCTGCACTGGTAGGTTTCTCCCTCCACCTGGTGATGCCAGTGCAACCTCGGTGGTCGGGGCTCCTCGAGTCTGAAGAAGTCACAGCCAAGTAGCGGTGGTCTATATGCGATGAAATTGGAGTATATGTAACCTCGGATGATGCCGAATCCGATGACATGACTGTATCTGTAACACTTAAAAAGAGTTTACATTAGTACATATATAAGACCAATAATAATATTCTTAATATATTATAAACACGTATGAGAACCATGCAGCATCTAGTATACCCAACTAATGCACCATTTAATGTTTGATGGATGTCCCATAAAAATCCCTTTTTTATGAGGCAAAAATTGTTTGAAAACGGTTTAGTCCAAGTAAAAAAACATTTGACCTGCGTTCTTTATAACCTTGGCTCTGATTACCAATGTACACCCCCGAATAGGGTCGCAAGCGAAATAATGAGTCCCGGGAGCGTTACATATAGATCAATAGCACAAGATATGTAACGACTCTAAAAGAGTCGTTTTTTAAAAATACGATACATTGTATTTTGTTGAAATTGTTTAATACAAGCGCAACTAAGCTTAAATTGTAAATTGATAACTAAACGATTTTAGATTCTTAACAAAAATCCAAGATGTAATGTCTCCCAAATTCTTTTATGTTGACTCAACCAAAAGAGTATCCCCAATGTATCTTAGCACCTCGTGCCTCATTGACCTGAGAAAACATGCTTTAAAACGTCAACATAAAGTTGGTGAATTCATAGGTTTATGTAAATATATGTAGGGCGCGAACGGATTTCATGTGTATGATATGCAACAGAGATGCAAACATCACAAAGTGTAATTCCGTTTCCCTCAGCTCATGACACTGAAGCTGACTATGTATGTTTTGCCAATATAAATTCGCCAAAATTGCCTGAATGATGTTCTAACCCGCAACATCCAAATCGACATGGTATACATCCGTTGGTTCACTCCGTGACACCAGTGAGAGCTACTCACCCGGATGGGGATGTCAATCCCAAATAGATCTAGTTTATAAACACTTCCGCTCATACAAAGTAATTGACAGTTCATGACAATGGGCACAGTGAGTTATCGATACTTAAGCAAATACGTAATCATGATAAAATGTACACTTGCGTCCAATTTGTAAAACAATGCATGTTTCTCACCTCAAAAGTTGTAAATCATTGATATAGTAAAACATGGGGCTATGAACTCACCTTAGTAAGTAGTCCTCTGTGAAAGGTAATATTACCAAGTATGGCAAATGAACAACCGTCATTATACTAAGTAAATACGGCCAGTCTTAGGTTAAAGTTTATCCAACGACTTCGTGTGTATAAACTACAATAATTTGCTAGTTTATATATACTGTTATCACTTGTGTGGTGGTGTACACGTTTATTGTATTTGTTTTCCTCGTTTGCTCTTGGGAAGATGTACGACTATATACTTTTAAGTATACACGGTGTTTAAGTATTAATAATAAATACACCTATTTATTATTCGCGTGACTTTAGTTATATAAGTATCCGTATTATACCACGACTAGTCCTATACCATAAGTGTTTATTTAAATCACTTAATTATATAAAATACCCTTAGGTTTTCATTATTGGCAAAAACAGTCCTTATAGTTTAAAATAGAATATTTACCGTTTACACCCCTGAGTTTCCATATTGATACGTTTAGTCCCTCTATTTTACAAAAAATACATTTTAGGTTCTTATGAGTTCCAAACAGTCCCTTAAGTTCAGGAATGTCAAAAACAGTATTATCAATACACTAGCAGTATTAACAATATGTAGTATACTAACTCTGCTTGCAAGCATCTAACTCCTGCTTGCAGCACTATACTTTTCCTGGGGCTTAGGGCAGAAGTACTAACTCTGCTAGCAGTACTAACTCTGCTAGCAGTACTAACTCTGCTAGCAGTACTAACTTCTGCTAGCAGTACTAACTTCTGCTAGCAGTACTAACTCTGCTAGCAGTACTAACTTCTGCTAGCAGTACTAACTTCTTAAGCCTGGTAGTATTAACTTCTAACTTAGCTCGTATCATACAACCCATCAGTGAGTTAACAAATTCGCATATACTATAGTGTACACATCCTTTATTGAGCAAGACGAGTTGTTAAGTATTATGATACGTGACATGAAAGTGTTTCCGTTTCCAAACGAGTTATCAAACCTCTCGGCTAAATATTTTACGTGTGCATGTCATGTTTAAACATTCATGCTTATACACAAGATCTTGGTTACGTGCCTTATGGCTTTTAGTCCACCACATAAGTCATACATGTAATGTATATTAAGACATGTACATGGGTTGTGCCTTGCTAGGCACGACCCACGTTTAATCTGTTTAACATACGATAACCGTGCCCTATGACATATGAACAAAACATGAAACTTAAATATGAACGTAGGCTAAGATACTTACAAGGGTCCTAGCTTCTTGAACGTGAGTGTCATGTAGTCGTGTGGAAACTCGACTTGTATACCCCAAGCCTTAGTTTAAACCGAATCTTTCTTGCTTTCAAACCCTTAAACGTATAACCTTAGCTTATAGATAACTAGGTTATACCTTAAAACTCTTTGGTTGTGAGTTGTGGTGTCGTGTTCGTGGATTTGTGTCTCGGTTGTGGTGACCCAAATAAAGAGAGCAACAAGGATCGTTTTTGCTAGTGTGCCTTTAAGTGTGTGAGTATGTAAACACTCTTGGTTGTAAGCTTATATTTTAAGAGGAAAAATATCTCAATTACCACTTTCTAAAACATGCGTCTCCTTTGCTAGAGAAGTGTAGTAGTTTAAGTACATGCTTAGGTGGTTTTTAGGGTAGTTTAGGCTTGATTAAGTACAAGTATTAATGAATTGGGTGATTGATGTTACATAGATTCTGCAAAGATTTTCTATGTTTGGTTTGTCATGAGGTGACGATTTGCTAAAGGGAGGGAAACACAAGATGCAAATCTTGTGCAAGATTTGTTAAGTACATGTCTTAATTAATCATTGGTTGTACAAGATTTAGTTAAGATTTATGTGTAATACACAATGGTCCCTGTGTCGTGTGATATGAAGAGAAAACAAGACAAAGTGTGTTTGAGTTTAAGGTTTCCTTAACCTTAAACTAACTAAACATTTATGCTTTAACTAACTATGGTATATAGGGGTTATGGGTACATGTGTAAGAGACTTGTAGATTTTTCTTAAGAGATCCTCCTAATCCCTATGACCCTTGGACGCCTAGGATTATTTTTAGGGTACTAATGATTTGACAATTTCTAGTTATATGGGATAATGGTGTACTTAAGGTGGTTAATAACCATAGTATACAAGGTTTGTGTCATGCTAATGTTATCACATATCATGCCCGACCCTTGTAGGCTTAATGACACAAAAACTGTATAACTTTTATATTTAGGGCGTAAAAGTAGATATTGGTTTGAGTATAGATAGGTATAGGTACTTCCGGGTACGCCTAAATATATTTTTATTGCGAAACGTAAACGTTTTACGTAGCCAATAAAATAAAATGTAAAAACTTCTAATTTATACTCCAAATAATTATATGACACTTGTTTGACGTAAACTTTTATTTGTTTGATGTCCGTTTACGTTGAATGATGGTTTTTAGTTTATGCGATTTAACTATATGATTATAATTAAGAGCGAACGCGTAAAACTCTAAAAATAAATAGTGGTAATAATTGAGTCGGGAAATGACCTGAAAATGTGAAATGTTACACGTAACTCCAAAAATGGTTACACCGTAACATATATTAAGCAAGTACAAAGATCAAGGACAAGATTACGGCGTAACACCATATCTAGTTACACCGTAAACAAGTATTTGGAAGGAAATCCTAAGCCAAGATAGGGTTGCGGCGTAACACAACTTATGGTTACACCGTAACCATGAAGATCCACAAATATGGAATGAAGATCACGTACATATGAAAATTATTTGAAGGTTATGACATAACACCATATCTGGTTACGCTGTAACAATTGCTTAAATATGGAATGTCGTGTAAGAAGGTTACGGCGTAACACCTTTATTAGTTACGCCGTAACAGGTTCAGGAATCCTTATAAATAGAGGCTCATTTAAGCTATTGGACATCACTTCTCTACAGACAATGTGGATAGACGGCGACAAAGGCTTCCAACCTTCAAAGAATTCCACCTGGAGTCCAATGGAGATCACACTTTACTTACTTTTTGTATTTAATTGTTCAAATACGAATACTGTAAGAATTATGAGCATTCAATCTATGATTACTTTTATATCTTGCTGTGTTTCCGTTACCATGAGCGGCTAAGCACTTAAGGTGCTGGCCTAGTTATGTAATTACTGTTGTTATGATGTTTGTTTCCTGTTAGATAGATTTGGTTTTGGTAAAGTATTCCCTAACTATCGTGTAATCATGGGTTTTTGGTATTACGGGTGGTTTGGACCTGGGTATGCACCCATCATTAGATTACTAGTCAATATGTGGAATCCATCAGGTAAGCGTAAGGAGGATCTATGACTCCGACCCCTAGTGTAGGAACTAACCGGTCTCCACACTTATCACTTAATATACTTAAAAAGCACAGGAACTCTTTCAGAGAGGGTTAATAATCTGTATAGGTTATTAGATCAGTTTTGGGAATAGTTGCGGATTAATCACTTACAAACCTGGATATCCTACTCCTATACGTTTGGATGACCGTCGGAATCGCAGGAAAGATAGGTTGACTATATATGAATATTCAAGTCTATCGACCTTAGAAACCACTAATGAAACCATAGTTTAACATTGCACATGAAAATGTTTTCATAACAATAGTAATGAAGTAACTAGGTCAGGTTAAACGTGTTCTTCCTGATATCTTCAAACTCCTTTTAATTTTTCATTATTTAATTTTATTGTTATTTTTTAATTCTTTCAATTCAAATCCAAAAACCATTTTATATGTGGACATTTCATCCAAATAAAAAAACTAATTACAACTTAGCTTCTATGGGCAACCTCGGATTTACCATTCTATACTACCCACGATCGGGTTGTCTGCCCGTTAGTGCGTTGTCAGGTAAATCGAGTTTTATAAATTTAAAACTTGGTACAAATATATTTTAAAATAAAATACGCATCAAGTTTTTGGCGCCGCTACCGGGGAGCTAAAAATTTGTAGTAATTTGAATTTTTGCAATTATGTCTTTTCTCACTTCATTATTTCCCCTGGAAAACATGATAGAGTGACATTGATATAATCTAACCATTGAACAATAATCTTAGGCGACACAATGTGGAAAAAAAAAAAAAAGCATCAGACACCTAAAAAGATTGAAGATATGACTATCGCCGAGTACGTAGAATACAAGAAAAAGGTGAATGAGAACCATATCATCAATACTAAATCATACCTTCCTATCTATTTCAGCAAAAGTACATCAACCCATGACCCAATCCAGAAATTTGCTCACTACTTTGGTCCTAACCAACCAGGCACCGAGTCCGATTGTGATTCGAAAGATATGGAAGAAGTCAGGAAGAGGTTGAATACATGACCGACGATGAAGTATTCGTGAGTTAGCAAGAGTAAAGTAACTATGGGTATACTCAGCACATTCAGCACTTTGAAGAAATGGATGGCGTTGACGGATGGTTGAACGCTGAGATAACAAAACACATGAGTATGCTGGGAGTTAGTGTGAGAATTGAAGGATGCCCTTAATTAGCATCATTCAAGTCTTATTAGAAAGGAAATGAAAGATGATATCATCGAAAAGCATATGAAACCTTCCGACAGCTAGCATAAGTAGTGATGAAACATCTTCTTCGCCAGTAATGAAGTAGTGGAAGTGGACAAAGATGACAACAACACTTCAAATACCGCATCCTATCAGCTACCCAAAGAACTGAGCCTATGAAGTTTTCTTCTTCCTTTTAATATTGATAACCATAGTTTTCTTCTTCTATGAATACCTTGGTTTAGATAAATTCTGAGGTACAAGCACCATAGAAAATACCATGGAACTAATGAGCCCCTAAGAACTATCGATATCTTGGTAAAATTTGGGACGTTAGAATTTCTATGTAATTTCGTTATAAAAATGGCTGATGATGTTATAATCTTAGGAAGACCATTCCTTGAATCAACTCAGCTGCCCAAATAGCTGTGTTTCAAAAAGAATTTCATTCAAAATAGGCAGTGAAAAAACTAAATTTAACATAAATTCTCACTAATGCATCGAGAAAATTTACATGGTAGACATTGGACAAGAGGAGGAAACCTTTAATCCTCTTGAAATTAGAATAGACTTACTCTCTTATGAATCCCCTACATGCTTAGAATTTGAACAAAGAACTAGGTCATATGGAATCTAGAACAGGATGAAGTAGCAGAACCAATTAGTTTTTCACCCGATAAAAGAGGATTAGTTAAGAGATGGCATGTATGCAAACCCGTTCATGTAACCTATGATGATGGAAGTAGTGAAGATTGTGGGATGTGGCCGACATGTGACCCTGACTCAAAATTCTGCTTTGGATATAATGAAGTCTTTGGGGTAAACGAGCAGGGGACACTTAGGCTGTGGATATGTTTTCACGATCATGAAAGATGAACCGTGAAAGGGAGTTACATGGGATTTGCTGACTTTCATCAAGTTCGTTATGGACAACAGAATATCGATGATACAACACGGGAACGAAGGTATTACGAATGGGTAGCCCAAAACTATGAGTTTAGTAAACATCAGACCCTTACATCGACAAACTTGAATGATCATTACCCTTACAATACAAATGATCCAATACCAACACCACAGGGACATCGAGAACAAGGAGATGATGAACCGCGACCTATAAGGCCACATCCATGCAATTATTCATTTGAAGAATGGTTGGAATTCAGGATAGGGCATAACAACCTACATGAATCCGACCGCGAATTTAGATTCAACTAATGGATGCTTGATAGTTATGATGTTAAGGAAGAATACGCAAGGGAGATTGGTAACCCATATTCCAGGAGATTTGACGAATATAATAGGGTGTTCAATAATGAGATTGAACATTTATCAAATGAGTACATTTTGAGGAATTGGGAAAAGAAATGGGTATGACATCACAAAAAAATTACTGGAAGAGTATGGGAAAATGTCAACAAAACTATAAGGAAACCAATGAAGCATTGCACAACGAGGCATACGAGGAGGACGAAATGTAGCGAAGTGGAGACGAGAAGACCGACTACGATCCCCCCTATGTTAACATTAAAAATTTTGAATTAAAAAAATATTCTTTTAAAAGAGGATGTAGTTTTATATGCATTACTGATCGTGAGGACGAAGCCCTACCATTAGGGCATATGAATGGAGCATGATTTAAAGTATGATTAGGAGACGAGCTACGAGGGCCAATAAGTATGTTCACGAACAATAGATAACTTAGACAGGGGCATTGGGAGTCTAGCTTAATGATCGGTTAATAAACAAAAGTGCTTGTCGGGAGACAACCCGTCTTTTATTTAATAAAATTTCTTTTTGCATTAGTTGGTTTGCATGTTTCTTACTTTGTTTTGCAGAATCCAGAAGCTAAGAGGCAATTCTCGAGACCGGCTCGACTCATATTCATTTGGTAACCTTGCTGAATTTGCAGCAGTTACGGCGTAACCACTACAGTTACGCCGTAACCACTACAGTTACGACGTAACCCATTTCAAGGTTACGCCGTAACACCTTAAAAACTTAAAATTTTTACCATTTGATTACGACGTAACCACTATGGTTACGCCGTAACCTCCTTCTGAAATCTTAAAAATTTAAGTTTTAAACATGTCTAAACCTTGTATACGTAAATGGACTTTGTGGGTATGTTCTCTGGAAGCCCTCACGAGACTAAACTCGTCCACTTAGGCCACCAAGTGGTTTAAAAGGCTTGTTGCATATGCTAAATGCAACCGTGATTCCTACGAAAGTGAGTTAGGTTTGTATTTCCTGTACACTTCATAATTCTTGTAGAACGGTTTTATGCTTTGGTTTGTTTCTGTGATCACAGGGGATAAAGAGCTTGCGGGAAGACGGAGATAATCTAATAGATTTCCGCCTAATTTCAAATCTTGAAGCAATGCTCAGGGAGTTTCTTGTCTTAATTCTACTCTTTTCTTATTTATTTCATTTCCTTAATGTACAATAGGGACATTGTACAAATCAAGTGGGGGGATGGGAGTAGAATTAATACTTGACGTATGTTTTGCCTTCGATTTTCTAGTTTTCTTTGAAAATTATGCCAATTTTAAGTATCGAGTGATAGTTACAGCGTAACACATTTATTGGTTACGCCGTAACAGGTACGATATCTATAAATAGAGGCCTCATTCAAGCTATTCTGACATCACTTCCTCCACAGCCAATTGGAGAGGCGACAAAGGCTTCCAACCTTTAAAGAATTCCACCTGGAGTCCAAGGGAGATCACACTTTACTTACTTTTTGTATTTAATCGTTCAAAATACGAATCCTGTAAGAATTATGAGTTTTCAATATATGATTTCTTCTATCTCTTACTGTGTTTCTGTTACCATGAGCGGCTAAGCACTTAAAGTGCTGGCCTAGTTATGAATTTACTTTTGTTATGATTGTTTCCTGTTAAATTATGGTTTCATTAGATATTCCTTGACTATCGTGTAACCTTGGGTTTTGGTAGTACGGGTGGTTTGGACCTAGATTACCCCATTAATAGATTACCTTGTCATGATGGGATCCAATGGGTACTAGGGAGGATTACTAACTCCTTACCTGGTGTTGGAACTAACTGGTCACCGCATATATCACTCGATACTTAAAAAGCACAGGAACTATTTCAAAGGGGGTTAATAATCTTAATAGGTTATTAGATATATTTTGGGAATAGTTAGGATTAATCACTGCAACCTGGATAACCTACCTCCCAGATGATTCAGGACTGATTCAAAATCGCTAGAAGTATAGGATAGACTGCATATGCACATTCAAGTATATCGACCATAGAAACCAGTAATGAAACCATAGTTTAACATTTCACAAGAAATTGTCTCATAACAATAGTAATGAAGTAACTAGGTTAGCATGTTTTCTCTTTTGGTATCTCCTATCCTTTTAATTTCAGTTATTTATTTTATTGTTTTTCTATTTCTTTCAAATAAATTCTAAAAACTATTTTCAAAACGTGACATTTCAAATTAAAACTAATTTAACTTAGCTCTTGGGACGACCTCGGATTTACCATTCTATACTACCCACGATCGGGTTCTCTGCCCGTTAGTGCGTCGTTAGGTAGATCGAGTTTTATAAATTTAAAACTTGATAAAAATATATTTTAAAAGAAAATACGCATCAACAAAATCAATGCGCTTTATGAAACATTTGTTCCTCAACAAGAATTTTATGCTGAATACACATATTTTTCAATGCCTTCTACTTCCAATAATAGTTTTGAGTCTAAAGATATTCCATCGGAATCACCAGTCTTAAAAATGCCAAATGAAAGTCGATTGTTAAAAATGATTGATAAATTGGGTGATGCTCTTACCAGTTTACACACCAGGATTAATAAAACTCCTTTGAAAGATGCAGAACGTAAATGGCTGTCTGATAGTCAAAATGAATTAAGGGAGTTTTATAAAACCGATGTGATTTCGATGTCAAGATCTTTATACAAGAATTTGAAAGATATCAAATAAGAACTCATTAAGGAAGTGTAGGAAATGTTAAATATTTTTGAGTTAATGGAACAAAAAGTTAATGCAAAATCTCCAACAGAAATTCTTTTACAAAAAGAGGTTGATCGACTTTTGGAAGTGTCACTGACAAGTGAAATCTGAGATTGTGTTTTGCTCTCGGTTGCACAACAAAAACATGATTTGTTAAAATACAAACTTGAGAAAAGTTCAAATGATTCCAAGGAAATCCAAGCCAATTTGCTCATCAGAATCAAAATTCTTGAAAATGATTGTCAGCGATCACAAGCTCAGAGTATTGATTTTGAACTTAAATTACAACACCAAAAGGAGAAAATGGCTTGTGATGTCCCTTGTAAGTCAAAATTGTCAACTTTGAATTTTGAGAATATGTTATTAAAAAGTCAAATTAAGTCGGTTGTTCAAGAACGAGAAAACATTAAACTTAAATTTCAAAACCTTTTTAATTCTATCAAAGTAACACGGGCTCATCATAAAAAAGAAGTTGATGAATTGATTCAATGTGTTAATAAAAGGACTTATGCTTATGGTAATGTGCGTGCTCAGAATCAAGATCTTTTGATGACCATTTTTAAGCTTAAGAATAAGCTTAGGACAATCATAATAGGGAAAAATGTGAATATTCAGTTTGATTCATCTGAGACCTTAGGAAAACGTGTATGTGTTACGCAGTTTAACAAAAATATACCAGACAAGGCTATAAACACGTCAAACACTAAGGTTAACTCATCAGGTTAAAACAAGTCACTTCACAGTCTACACCCAAACCCGAGCAAGGCCAAAAACACAATGAGCATGTCATTACAAGAGGCATGTATAAGATAAACAAGCAAGACACGAAAACACCAGATTATAAGGCTAATACAAATGTTTCTAATTCCACAGGTGTAAAAAGTTCACATAGTGTTAGAAGATCAACGTCTAAGGACAATAAATCGAAGAATATTATCTTGAAGAACACTAAGAGATCATCTACATATGTGTGGAAGACATTGCATAGTGATTGCTTAGATTATAATAAATGTGACATAAAGACTTCGAATGTTTGTCAAACAAATGCATGTATATCCAATTCTATGACTGTAAAAGCATGTGTAAATGTTGTCAATGACGGTTCGAATATTGTGTGTATTTCTTGTGGTAATGATATGTTTTTGAATTCTCA
>BQNB010081572.1:14178-29585 GCA_026074375.1 Tanacetum coccineum
GTTCAAGGTTGATTATGGCCCTATTCTATTTCGGTTTTTTCACTCGTGGTTGGAGATGGACAGATTCAAAGATCTGGTCATTAATACTTGGAGCAATGATGGTATTTCTGATTCTAATGGTTTGGTGACGTTCAAGAAAAAACTTCAAAACCTTAAGAAGATTATTCGAGAATGGGTCGCTTTGAAAAAATCCTCATCCTATAACCTAAAGAAATGGCACCTTAAACGGCTTTCTTCTATAGATGTCAAGGTTGATCTTGGATGTGCTAGCGAGGAGGACTTTTTAAATCACAAAGACTCTTTAAAATTCCTAGTCGAGTTAGAGCGTTTGGAATCTAAAGACTTAGCCCAAAAAGCTAAGTTAAAGTGGGCTCTACAGGGTGACGAAAATACTGGATTTTTTCATGGTATGCTTAAGAAAAAAAGGTGTCAACTGACTATTAAAGGAATCCTCAAGAATGGCGAATGGATTGAGGATCCTAATCTCGTCAAGGCTGAATTTTTGAATCATTTTCGTACACGTTTCAATATGGCTACTGGGATTCCTTCTTCCTTTGGAGCTGAATTACTAAATCCTCTTTCTTTCAGTCAACGAGATTGTTGAAGTGATGTTGAAACGGTCAATCATTTTCGTACACGTTTCAATATCTCAACAAACTCCCGACTAGAGTTAACCTCGATAGAAAAGGCATGGATATTGAGCTCCAGTCCTTCCTACCTTGTCAAAGTACGTTGAAACGGTCAATCACATCTTCTTCAATTGTGATTTGGCCAAAGATTTGTGGGCCTTATTGGTGAAATGGTGAGAGATGGATATTCCGATATGCGATAATATTACTGAATGGTATGCGTGGCTTGACTCCTTGCACATCTCCAATATGGTGCGTTTGTGTATAGAAGGAGCCGGGGGGACTCTTCTATGGTACATTTGGAGCTATCGGAATCGCTTGCTTTTTTCTAACACCCCTCCTAAGAAGGCGATGCTTTGGGACTCTATACTTCTCAATCGTTATTTAATGGATTTCTTCCTAGAAGATCCTAAGATTAGTTAGTTGGATAGGTTGGTTAAAAAACCCTTTAGCTATTATTACTTGTTTGTAAGCTTCTGTTATAGACTTTGCTAGTTTTCTATAAAAATCACCGTTAAAAAAAAGGGGTTTAAGATGTAGAAGATGAAACAATCCATCCGTGTTTAACTGTGTGTTTAAGTGTAGGTAAATGAATAATTTTTTTTTGTGTAAATTTACTCAGTGTGTGTTTGTGTGTGTATAATTATGTTTTGTTTAACATTTGGCTAACAAAACAAAGGAAAAGATTAGTCGCATGTGAAAAAATTATAAGGTACAAGTCACAATAAATCTAAAATTCATTATTGCAAGTAGAAAAAGAGATTATTGCAACTGCCGGTCGCATAAGAAATTAATTGATAGATACAAGTCGCATAAGAAATTAATTGATAGAGCACACCTTTACTGATTCAAGGGGAAAATATTGAATTTGCTCTAGTTTCATATGGTGTGAGATGGGCCACTTGTAGATTTTTGAGATTTGCATGAATCAAATTAGATAAACAATATGGACTCAAGGCTGGTATGATACAACCAAACCAATTACTATAGTGGAAGTACTAGCTCAACGATTTTCCCGATGCCCCAAAGCGACAATTTAGAGTTGTCGTGTCGCCAGGTAACCTTGGAGTAGTAAAAATAGAAGATGTCCCGCTCTTTTGAGATTTTATTATAACCACAAGATACCTATCATCATCTTATTGGTTTTTTTTGTCTAAAAAATCAAGGACACTTTGTGGACTAGCATAGCAAGTAGTAAAATGAGTTAGGGAACTTTTGTGCAACTTATATTTAAATATGCATAAATGGTTTCTAAAAAGAAAAGAAAAGTAAAGTTTGGTTGGTTGGTTTATATTACAAAATTAATCCAGGTCAGATCAAGAATGACATGGCTTTAGCTTGTGGCGGGATCTTCTATATATCACAAAATCTTCATCACATGACACCTTACTTTAATATATAATCACATCGTCCTACTATACTATATAAGTAAAAGTAAGCTACTAGTTCACAATGATCACTCTTTTGGAATCAAAACGGCAATGCCACAAAAACTTTTTACTACCCACATTACCACCGGTTACTTGCTGATGTATATAATTAGTCAGATAAGATCTTTGTCCGACGGTCGTACATGATGAGTGGTTGTTGGCATATATGCTACTAACTGGTACGTGCTTAAATAGTTTTAAAGGGTGAGAGAGAGTAACTATTGCGGCCGGAGTAAAAATAGTACGTGAGACGACGGAATGGTAAAAGTAGTATCAGTAACATAGTCGTAATTATATATTAGAGGTGTTCACGAGACTGTTCGGCCGCTCGGACACCTTAAATTTAACCACGACCCAACATAAACGGTCAAAAAACCTAAACATCAAACCGAAACTGATAGAAAAACGAAAACACCGAACCGAGAAAAACCGATTGGTTTTGGTTTTGAGTTCTAACAAACCGAATGTTTTTTTCGGTCCTATTATCGTTTTGTCAAAACCGAATCAAAAACCGCCGTGCACACTCCTACGTAAAAGACATCTTTTATGTTCTTTTAAATAGACGATATTTTTAGTGATTAAGTTATTTTCGGAGTGTGAGCCAATAAATCGGATGCATGAGACTTAGCTCAAGTATTTTCGTCTCCCTTTTTTTATCACTTCATTCTAGTAAGCCTCAAGATGTGTAGTAAGTTATGTATGGACATAAAACCTCTTGTTTTGTAGAAGCTAAATCGAAGCTAATCTTTGAAAGAGTGGAAGTAGGCTCAAAGAAAGTTAATATTTCTCATCTTAAATTTGCAGCCGATTCTCTCATAATGGGTAAGTGGTCGCGAGTCAACGCTAAAAACCCTTTGCCGTTTATTGAGATGTTATAACTTGGCTTCCGGATTGAAAGTGAACTTTTCCAAAATCAACTTTTTGGTATTGGCATTTCCACTTCCGAATCACAAAACTTCGATTCTTTTCGTAATTGCCAATGATCTAGTCTCCCATGTTCAGGTCTTGGTATTCCGATTGGTGCCAATATGAACAAATCTTGCCATTGCAAAACTCATTATTGATAAATTCCACAAAAGACTTACCTCTTGGAAAGCTAGAACACTTTCAAATGGTGGTAGACTTATCCTCCTTAAATCGGTACTATGTGCTCTTGGAACATACTACTTCTCCCTTTTTTGGCTCCTAATGTATCATCAAGTATGTGCTCTTGGAACATACTACTTCTCCCTTTTTTGGCTCCTAATGTGTCATCAATTATCTTGAAAAGCTTAGATGTAACTTCTTTTGAGGTGGCACAAATAAAATGTCTTACATTGCTTCGAATAAACTAATTTTGGAGGTCCTGGAATCGATAGTCATCATGCGGCTAGCTTAGCCATGTTAATAAAATTGTGTGCGAAGCTTCCACTACGGAACCAACCTCTCTTTGGAAAAGCTTAATTACATCTATTCACGGGTCTACTGGAGGGGGTTCGGTACAATTGACTCGCCTATGCCGAGCATGCCTTTGAGTCCTTGGAAAAAATCGCCAAGCTAAAGAAGCCTCTTTCCGATGTTAACTATTGTCCCTAATCAATTTTCAAAAGAAAAGTTGGCAATGTGAGCGCTTTTAGGTTATGCGAGCATATGTGGATTGGAGAATCGAATTTGCAAAGTCTTTTTCCTAGACATTTCTCATTGGAATTTTACAAAGATTGAAAAGTTATAGAAACTTTTACTAATGGGATTCTATCTCCTAACTAGACATGGCGTAGAAACATTAGAGATGGGGTTGAAAAGTCGCAGCTTGATGACCTGTTTGTTGGAATATGTCCAAGTATAAATTAATATATGTCCGGATTATTTATTCGAGCCTAAGGGGACGCACGCGTTAATACGTAAAACAATTAAAGAATATATTAAATGTAATATATTTATGTGATAAGCATAACTTATGTTAAATAGTTAAAGTAAATATTTAATGAGTTATTAATATGGCATTTAAGGAAAAAGAAAGTAACGGTTTTCTTTTTAATTGGCCATAAACCCCTATTAAGAAGGTGAGAGGGTTTTCCTTGTAAGCACAAGGAATTTAGCCTATAAATAGAGGTTAAGGGATTCATTGTTGATGAGCCTTGAAAAATATAATCCCTAAATCTCTCTCCATCTCTTTTGTTTAATCGATCAACCAAAACTCAAAAGGGTTTTTCGGTTCTTGTGTTGGTTCGATCCAAGGGGAAAACCACAAGGGTTTCAATCGTTGATTTCCTACGAGAACGTGTGGTTTATTGCTTAATCACTACTAGTACTAGCATACTTAATTGTTGGCTAAAGAACGAATAGTTGTGTGAAGCTTAGAGAATCAATCTTGATTCTTGTGGTTTCGCGTGTATTATACACACGCGTATATAGAAGACGGTGTTTACGGTTACCTTTAAACGGTGTATCGTTTCGTGCTAAAAGGTACATGTTTTCTATCTTGTTAATTATTGTGTTCTACACGTGACCATTTATTCCGCTGTAGTTGTAAAAACTCAACAGTGGCATCACGAGCCATCGTATAGAATTTGTAGTTACAAAGTAATAAAATTTGACAAATTAGGATTCTTGATTAATTTTTTAAGCCCTTTGGGCGTTTTATGCATAAAGATTCGATCTTTGTGCATCAAGATTCAATCTTTATTGATTATAAAATTAATTAGACGAATTCTAGGTTGTATGAAATTTTATGGATAAAACTTGATGCGTTTAATTGTTAATTGATCAGTTTTATGTTTAAAATTAATTGTTAATTCGGCATCCATGATAAATACATGCAATTTATCATGGAGAGATATGTGATATAAATCTTGTTAATTGTTAAAAGTTTTATGCAAATATGATGATCAAGAATTAAAACATAGACATTAAATTTATGTGGTTTCGATCCACGACTTTAAAAGCTAGGGAAGACCTTAGCTATGTCTTAATGGGGCCTAAAGGTTGTTTTAAATTTTATGTGTTATGTGGTATATATTTGTATATGGCTTACGCAATCGATTATATCGATGAATGTGGCCGAAGTTTTTAGGATGAAGGAGCCTTATATGAATATATACATGTTTTAATTATTAGATAATTAGGATCATAATGGATAGTTGCATGACTTAATTGTTAAGTGTTTCTTTTGAAATAAGTGTTATATGTATTAGTTTTGTGTTTATGTTGTTTTATTTTAAGTTTGACTTGTGAGAAAATAAAAGGGTTTTTCAGAAAACAAATATAAACATGACTAATGATTATCGAAATAAGATTTATTATGGACTATCTAATGCAAAAGGTCAAAAGTGGATTCGGCTTACATCCGATATAAAATCTTCCATGACTAGACTAGCAATTTATAGTTCATAATGTGTTTTTAAATTAAAGTTTTAATTTTTATCAATGACGTAATTTGCAAAAGTACTATATAGTTGCAAGGATAAGGTTCGGGGAGACTCATCAAGACTTCGGTCTTGTAGATACCATTACCCTATAATACCTGACTACGTTGTAGTTTCCTTACCTTGTATATTATGTAGGAAGTCGCGAATGGTCTAGGGTTTGAATGATTTTTAATCATTCTTTAATCTTTTCCCGCGATAAAAGGCAAATCTTTATATTTAAAGATACGTTGAATCGTCAATTTTAAGGTCTCACTATTTATGTATAAGATACGATGATAATAGGTGATACCGTAATAATAACTTAATTGAGAATAAAGTTTTTATTAAAATCTATGATACGAAGATGTATGCATGCTATTTCGTACATATTTGACACGTCAAATAGAATACCCTTTTTCAACTAAGTTGTTGCCATCCAATTTGTAAAAACACTTGTAGATTGCTCTTTAAGCTTTCACATGTGGAAAGTTTATAACAATTCTGTATCCCGGTTCACACATGCAAATCAAATATGTTGTGTAGCTCCTACCGTGCCTACAGTAGTCTTGAATGCATATAAGCGTGTTTAGATCGAAGAATAGATAATAGATTGATACCGTCCTTATCTTGTGTTTCTTATTGATATCTCCTCGCCTTTGTTCCAACAAACGAAAACCTTTGTGTAAACATAAGCAATATGCCATTTTTTTTCACAGGAAATATGTAACTCATAATCTTAATAACTTGAAATACGTCGAACACTTTGTTACTAATAAGTTCGAAAAAGTAAGGTTTTTAAGAGGTGTGCAACAATCAAAAAATGATTATTGATCGAATCAGAACTAAAAAAAAATTAAAAGTATAGGGACGAAGAAGTTGACCATATATTAATGTTGAAGCAAGCTAAGAGAAAATGCCCGGATAGATATAAATGATCATAGAAGGCTTTAATGTTGTGTTCATTTGGTTCTATGTTTTTTGAGAGGCTAACAAATGCAGTTCTTGGTTTCTTTAAAAGGTTTAAATCGGCGGAGAAACCCTGACCCCGTGCACCCTTTTGGGTGCCGACTGACCCTTCTCCAAGGACCAAGCCCAATGCATTGAGCACCCGTTCCAGTGACCTAATTAGCCGGATTAACTGAACCCAAGACCTATTTCTCAAAAGCTCTCTTTGACCGGTCAACTGGATGTTTACGGTGAAGGAGTGATACAATTGGAGCAATGCTCCATTGGTTAGTTCTATGTTTTAGTTGTATGTTTCTGTTGAGATGAGGATGTTGAGCATGATCCCCCATGGAATGCCTTGCAACAGTTAAGTTGTTAGAGGGCCACGTATGGTAATGTCGGACCCGAAGTTAAGCCTATGTGGCTCCGGCGTTAATGGCGTTACCATACCGCCTTTCGGTGTTGGCCAACGGCGTTGGCCTCAGCGTTGAGATCACTACTACACAAACGGGTTTTTTCCCACGGTAAAATCCGTGGGAAACCCCGTGGCACGGATTTCACACGGAATTATTCCGATGGAAAAACCCTTGTGGGTAAATAACGGAACGTTGACTATTTTCCATTGATATTGTTGTGTGTAATCTCTAGGTTAATTTACCACCAATTTACCACTGATAAAAATAAAGAATGTAGTGAGGAGTAAATGTTGTCGCTTTAATTATAGTTGTTATTATACACATTTACTCATTAGAGTAATGGATGAGTTAATATAAATGGTAAAATTTACGGTTTTGGTTCATTTAGCTAACTTAACTGTGATTTTGTTTACATATGAAAATGAAACATAATATTAAAGTCACTAAAGTTACAAAAATATACGAATAAATCACTAAACATAAAATACTCATGCATTCACGTTACTTATCTTATCCAAAAGTATATACATCCAGACCAATCAAATTAACATTGAAATTTTTGAATAGTGATTTAAATGTTATTGTTTTGTGTTAGGTGACTCAAATAGTTAAAAAAATGAGTTTAGTAAGTTAATTGAAAAAAAAAACACAAAGTTCAACTTATGTTTATATTAATGATTTAATGGGCTAACCAATTGGGTGACCCAGTAGTAAGAACTTAGCCTTTAGGACGAGAAGTGTCTAGGTTAGTGTAATGTAGCTTATGAGTTGTTACTGCTCGTAAGTTCTGCATTTGGTTACAAACATAAAATACACTTGGTTACTCCTTGTCTAAAAATTAAAATCTTTGCACAACCTTGGTTTCACAGATATTTTATAACTTTCCACCACTCACAAATTATTGTTTGGAATCCACCCTCCCAGACCTTGTGATTTATAACTATAGACTGCAGTGGATTGTACCAGTAATGCAACAACTTTGCATTACTTAACAAATGTTTTAGACCACTTTAGCTTAGAAGTTTGATTTATACATAAATAATGACATGTATTTTATGCAGAATTCTTGTTTGATTTAACTTATATCAAAACACTAATGACATGTGTTTTATGCAAAAATAATTATAATTGATGCAAGTTCAAAATCTAAAAACCATGACAGCAGTTTGCCAAGTTCTAATGAACTTGACTCAAATTCCTCAAGTTATGATGAATCTGAGGCAACTTCGTCAAATTTTTCAACTTCATCAAGTTTATGTGGAGGAGATTGTTTCTAGTAAAGGCCTGTCAAATAAATTTCTTAAATGGTATGAAGATGATACAGATGAAGAAGAGGAAGAGTTTTGGTTTAAAAAGCCAAAAGACAAGGGAAATGGTTCTAAGTCAACAACTAGTGAGTGCCTTTCAACTCCAAAAGCAAGAGGACTACTAGTAAGTCCCTTCAAATTCCAAAAAGTAAGAGAAAAGGTTTAAACTAGGAAGAGAAAAAGTTCCAAAAAGTAAGAGAAAATGTTCTAAGGTAACTTATGGTTCATTAATTTAAAATTCCGGAATTTTAAATTCTAGGAAATTTAAATTCTTGAGAATTTAGAATTCCGGAATATAAAATGCCTACGCATGTTTGGTTGACAGAATTTTATAATTTTTTGAAATCTGTCATTTTGTTTATTATTGCATTTTTTAAGGAGAGACGAATAGGGGTGTCAAAAAACCCGGCTCGACCCCGATTAAGCCTATTTGGGTCGGGTTACGCGGGTAAACAAATTTATTCGGGTGAACCCGAGTAACCCGAATACTAAGTAGGGTCGGGTATCGGGTTGAGATCTTTGGTAACTCGGTTTCGGGTCGACCCGATTGACCTAAATTAATATCTTTCTAAAATAAATTGTATAAATTTTCTATATAAACGATGATAAAAAATCAATTTTATTACGTTTTACTCATATTCGAGTTGACCCAAACCCAACGGACCCGACCCGAGTTGACCCGAACCCGTACGGACCCGACCCGAATTGACACGAACCCTACTAACCCGAATTCAAATAGGGTCGGTTTCGGGTATGAAATTTTAACCTTGACCCGACCCGAACGTGACCAACCCGATCCGACTAAAGTGATGGATATCTTTTGATTAAAAAAAACAACCAACCAAGATAAAATAGAACAAAAACAACTAGAAAACAAAAGTTTATAATTTTTTTTCCAAGTAAATGCAAATTCTTCACTTTTTGAAGTCATTTTAATTTCCTCCATTTTGGCAATTCATGGAATTTTAAACTCCCCCATTCGTGTTACCAAACATAATATTTAGGGAAAATTAAAATGCAAATGTCATGAATTCTCCCCAATATACCCCAACCAAACGACACCTAAGTCAACAACTAGTAAGTGTCTTTCAACTCCAAAAGCAAGAGGACCAATAGTAAGTCCCTTTCAATTCCAAAAAGTAAGAGAAAATGTTTAACTACTAAGTCACCAGCTCTATTAACTCCAAAGATTCTACACACTACAAAAAAATTTGTTGTCAAAAGCCTTGTACCAATACGGCTTTGCTTTGTGGACCTCATGTGAAGACTTTTCGGAAAGTCACACATACCAATACTACTTTTACATGAGCATGCTTAACTACATAGTTCCTAAGAACTCCACTTCTAGCTAGAGGTGAGAAAAACTAACCGAAAACCGAGCCGAACCGACAAAACGAGCCGAACTGAACCGACCGAAAGCGAACCGACCATTTTCGGTTCGGTTTTTGGTTTTGTATATTTATAGTTTTCGGTTTCAGTTTTGTCGGTTCGGTTCGGTTTCGGTTTGGTATTCGGTTTTCCCGGTAAATTTTGGTTCGGTTTCGGTTCATCTTTTTCCTCAAACTTAGTTTTCGGTTCGGTTCGGTTGTTCCGGACTTTTTGTCCGACTCGTTTTTCTGAACCGATGCTCACCACCTACTCCAGCAGACCATCAACACGCGTTGTCATTGTAAGCGCAAATGCCATCGTATAAACCAAGCCTATCTCCAGGCCAGCAATCGATATGGTATTTGCCGCGGTGGTCACATTTCCTCAGTTAAAACAATGACATACATTTTTGCATCTTCAATCACAAATGGGACCTTCTATATCGTTTTCTATGTTACTCGATCGTATATACCAACCAGACATCAATACCTAATCTCGTTTAAGCACTGTTGATATATGATTATTTTATTACTTAACATACTTTACAAATATTAGTATGATAGCTACTTTTTTTTAAAGACCATCAAGGAATTATATTGAGTTAACTCAAGTATCCCATAATCATGAAGAGCATGCTAAATTACAAATAAGCATTTCAAACATGAGCAACAATACAATTAACACAAGATGACTTTCACTCATAAAACTACGGTTTCATCTTCTCGTTTTATGTCGATGATAAAAGGTTTACGCTAGGGTTTACAGATGTAGAATGATGAAACAATCCTATTAGTGATTAGTGTGGGTAGACACAATAATATGTTTGTTAATTATTTATCTTAGTGAGTGTGTCGTTTAATTATGTTATTTTTAGGGGGGGGGGGGGGGGGGGGGGTTGGGTCTGTGTGGCTTATGTTTTTGTTCTAATATTTGCCCTAACAAAACAAAGGAATAAGACTAGCCATGAGAAAAAAATTCTAAGGTACCAAGTCGACTATAATCTGAAGTCATTATTGCAAGTAAGAAAAAGAGGATTATTAACACTGTCGGATCGCATAAGAATATTAATTGATAGATACAATCACATAACTTTAACAAATAATGAACTTTGAAATTTAATATAACTATTTTTAATAGCGTTTTCAACAAAAAGACAAAAGTACGAGTAGCATCAAGAAATCAGTAGCCCAACTTACACACTCTTTAGCGTACATTACCTTTTCTTAATGATTGGGTAAGCAGAGGCACTTGGTCAACATTTTGAGATTCTCGCAATAAGATTTTTTAAAGCAAATGAGGAAATCACTATATAATTGAGCACAACCATTTAGCTGATTCTAAAGGCGGAAAATATAGAATTTGCCTAGTTTCATATAGTGTGAGATGGGCCACTTGTTAGATTTTTGAGATTAGTCATGATTCAAATGAGAATAAACAATTACTATACAACATTTTGGCTCTAGTTTCTATGGTCCTGAGATTGGCCTAATGGTTGCGGTAAATCCACTCTTTTGAAGGTAGTTTTTTTTAATCGGCTTATAAGCTTATGTGGTTTCGCCTTTTGTTTCGTAAGCTCATTTTTTCTGACTTGTTTTGAAACACATGGGCTTATATGTGTTTATTACGAGATAATAAGCTTATACCAATAAGTCCTCTTCTCCTAGTAAAGCTTAAACAAACACCCCTTTCATATACATAGGAGTGCATATTATTGTATGTTTACAAAACTAGCATTGGTTTTAGGAGTCATCAGTAGTACATAATTGCATATCTTTACAAGAGTTTAGACGATAAAATAGCAATTTACTTTACTTTGTGTCCGAGGAGGATAAACAAACTAAAAAATGATCACCATCAATGTTACAAAACTTTCTAAAAACGTTCCCAATATGTAGCACAATTTTTTGTTGGTGGTCACATAAGAATCGTGACACTTTTTCAAGCATTTTGGGGTAGTGTAACACGTCACGAGGGGGAGAAGTGGTGCATGACTGTTGAAGGGCGACGGAACATTGTTAAATAGTTTGGCAACATTCAAACTGGGACAAAGTTTCTTGTTCACTTCACGGAATGGAGTAAGTAAAGTGCTTCTATTTAATAGCCTAAACCCGTTTGTTAGCAAATATAGTTATACTACTACCATCTACTCCTCTATAATTGCTTGTTATGTTAAAGTTAAACAATAGTGTCAGCATTGTATTAAAGTTTTTTGCTTGTAAATAACAAACTTGAATATAGTCTTTGAGAGTGAAAAGATACTAAAGGCGAAAAGAGTGTTTGTGTTTTCCCGGCTGTTGGTCCGAAAGATTTAAGTCACAGTAATGAGCACCAATTATCGCGTCTTGTTTATAAAATGAAAAGTGACTTCCTTTCAGCTTGACGAGTTGTATGGAATTGGTAAACTTTGAGGTAAAAGATTCTCTTGAAATTACCAAAAATATGAACACCGCTATAGTAACAATAACTCTACTGGTTCTAGCTCCACCTTTTCTGATGAACAGATTTCTAAACTTCTTTCCTTAATAAAAGAAAATTCTTTGGGTGATAAAGGCAAAAGGGTTCAAGCCAATATGCCAGGTATTGTTTTCAATAACAATAAGTTTTTTAATAAAAACTTTAATAAAATTTTTAACTCAAATATTAATACAAAGCCTGCTCATGAGCAGACTGGTACTATTTTTGATTCAGGCGCCAACCAACACTTGACATACACTGATAAAAATTTGATTAATGCTATTGATATTTCTTATTTAGGAATTAAAGTTTCTCATCCTAATGGGATAGAAGCTTTGATCACTAAAGTAGGCAATCTCAATTTAACTAAATTTTTAACTCTGCATGATGTTTTGGTTGTCCCTACATATTTTGTCACTTTTGTTTCTGTTCGTAAGGTGGCTAGAGACAGTAAGTTTATTGTTGGATTTGATGAGTCCAAATGTTTTTTAATCTCTCACGATTTGATGGATGTGAAAATAATGGAGATTGGTAGACAAGTTAATGGATTGTACTTTTTTGATAATATGGAAGGTAATATGTTAAGATTTGAAAAATTTTCTAACAATTCTAAAATCAATTGGCATAATAGACTGGGCCACCCTTCTGATCAGGTTTTATCCATTTTAAAAAATTATTTGTTTTTTGATCAAACTAATAATGATAATATTCCTTGTGAAATTTTTTAAAAAACTAAACAAACTAGAGAACCATTTTCTTTGAGTGAGCACAAGTCCTCTATGTTGGGTGAACTTGTGCATCTTGATCTTTGAGGTCCTTACAGGGTTGTTAGTAAGGAAGGTTAAAAATATTTCTTGACTATTGTTGATGACTTTACCAGGGCTGTTTGGGTTTACTTGCTTAAGTCTAAAGAGGAAGTTTTTGATTGTATTTATGCCCTTTTTAATCTAATTAAAAACCAATTTAAACAAACTATTAAGGTCTTTAGAAGTGATAATGGAACTGAGTTTATTAATCATAAATTTAAGACATTCTGTGAATCTGAAGGCATAATACATCAAACTTCTTGCTCTTATACTCCTTAACAGAATGGGATTGTGGAGAGGAAACATAGGCATCTGCTTAAGGTTGCCAAATCCCTTCTGTTTCAGGGAGAATTCCTTTGAATCTTTGGTCTAAATGTATTCTTACTGCTTGTTATTTGACTAACAAGTTACCCAGTTTGTTTTTAATAAAAAACCTTCTTTAAAACACTTAAGGGTCTTTGGTTGTCTTTGTTTTGCTACTATTCTTAACAATCATGATAAGTTTAGTAGCAGAGCTGAGAAATGTATTTTGGTTGGATATTCTTCTTTTAAAAAGGGATATAAATTGTTTAGTCTTGAAAGGAAGCAGCATATTTTTTCAAGAGATGTAAAAATTTTTGAAAAAGTTTTTCCTTTCAAAACTAAACATGATTCTGTGGAAAAGAATAGTCGGGACTTGGATCATGTTAACTTCTTTAATAAAGTTGTTCATGAGGGTCCTGACACATCCTATGATGATAATGGCTCAAATGCTAGTGATCATTATGATGTTAGCCACCCCTCTCAACCTAGCAGTCTAACAATTAACCATTATGAGAGTGATTTAGGGCACTCTTAGGGTTCTAATGGTTCTGTAAGTGAGAGTGAGAGGGCTGCAACCTCTAATAACAATACATCATTATCTGAGGATGATGTTGCTGTTAATGATACCACAGATCATGTGCATGTTTTGAATAATCAGCCTTTGAGAAGGTCTGAAAGAACTTCTGTTTTTCCTAACAAATACAATGAATATGTTGTTGATTCTAAAGTAAAATATGGGCTTGAAAAATATGTTGGATACTCAAACTTAACTTCTGAAATTTTTTGTTTTACTACTAAATTAAACAAAGCTTTTGAACCTAAAAATTATTAGGAAGCTTGTAAGGATCAGCATTGGATTGAAGCAATGAATAAAGAAATGGATGCTCTTTATAAAAATGATAATTGGGAATTTTGTGACTTACCTAAAGATAGAAAATCTATAGGTGGGAAATAGGTTTTCAAAATCAAGTATAAATCAAATGGTGAAATTGAGAGATGCAAAGCTAGATATGTTGTGAAAGGGTATAATCAAAAGGAGGGTATTGATTTTGATGAGACTTTTTCACCTGTTGTAAAGATTGTTACTGTTAGATGTTTGATTAATATAGTTGTGCAGAATAATTGGAGTTTATTCCAGTTAGATATTAATAATGCTTTCTTATATGTAGATCTTGATGAAACTGTTTATATGGACTTACCTGAGGGGTTCTATAGTTCTGATGATAAAAGGGTTTGCAAATTGAAAAAATCTTTATATGGGTTGAAACAGGCTCCTAGACAATGGAATGCCAAATTAACTCAAACTCTGGTTGAGTGTGGTTTTAAGCAGAGTAAGAGTGATTATTCTCTTTTCACTAAGTCTGAAAAAGGAAATTTTCTTGCTTTGCTTGTTTATGTTGATGATATTATTGTTACTGGAAATAATGTTGATGAGATTGAGAAGTTTAAAGAGTTTTTAAGAACCAAGTTCCAAATAAAAGACTTGGGTAAACTCAAGTATTTTTTGGGAATTGAGGTTCTTGAAACTGATTTTGGAATTTGTTTGTCTCAGAGAAAGTATTGCTTGGATTTGTTAAGTGAGTATGGTTTGTTAGCTTGTAAGCTTTCTGCCACTCCTCTAGAGCAGAATTTGGCTATAAGCAATGAACCTACTAAGATTGACAAGGTTTTGGATAACATTACTGAATATCAAATGCTTATTGGGAAACTTATTTCCTAAATCATACAAGGCTTGATATTTCTTATTCAGTCCATTGTTTAAGTCAGTTTATGCATAATCCTTTGAGATCTCATATTAAGATTGCTCTAAAAGTATTGAGATACTTGAAGAGTAATACTGGAAAAGGAGTTCATATAGTCAAGCAACCCAAAACTTCTCTTGAAGCTTTTGTGGATGCTGACTGGGCTTAGTGTCTTGCTACAAGGAAATCAGTTACTGGTTTTTGTATTAAACTAAATGGTTCTTTGATCTCTTGGAAGAGTAAGAAACAACATACTCTTGCTAAGTCTTCTGCTGAAGCAGAATACATAGCAATGGCATCTGTTACTTCTGAAGTAACTTGGATTTTGAAGATCTTAAGAGATCTTGAGTGAGATAAAGTTTTGCTTGTGAATTTGTATTGTGACAGTCAAGTTGCAATTAAAATTTCAGCTAATCTTGTCTTTCATGAAAGAACAAAACATTTGGAAATTGATTTACACTTTGTAAGGGAAATGTTTTTGTCTAGAGTTATTAAGACTCAAAAAATAAGCTTTGCAGTTCAGCCAACAAACATTTTTACAAAAGCTTTTGATAAAAGACAACATGAATATTTGGTTTCAAAACTAGGAATGGTTGATGTGTTCCAGGTTCAAGTTAAGCG
>BQNB010081573.1:0-24702 GCA_026074375.1 Tanacetum coccineum
AAGATGTAAGATACATCAATGAACCAATCACTGACCTATACATATGAACATCCACTTCTTCACCATCTTCATCCTTGAGTAAAGGCTTTTGAGTTTCTATTGGTGTGTGTTGATCCTAATAGAATAGATCTTGCTTAGCTAAGTTATATTGAATAAATCCAAAATAACTATGATAGAAACTTTGATTGTGAATATCAAAGACTATGCAAAATATAGTCAATGATACTAAGAAGAATTTTAATGAAATAGTAATGAATAAGATTAATAACAAAATAGTTTACCAAACTTTCAGCCTAAATATAATACGAACACTCTTAATAGTGTTAGGGTTACAAAACCTTGAAGCTATATCGATATCAAAACAAACGATTTCTAGATATCTAACTCTATGCCCTAGAACCTCCTTTTATACACCAAGGTGTCCTAACCGGCTTACAATATTTTTTTAAGTTATCATGATCTTCTAAACAAATAACTTACACGTATCTTTTACAAAAATATCTCATACTTATCACATAAGCAATCTTTATCTTTTCTTTGATAAGTCTTTGATCTCTTCTCTGTCAGCATAAACTCTTCCAGCAGTTGTAATCTTTAAGCAGTTGTAACTTTTACATCAACAGTAGTAACTTTTGTACCAGCAGCACTAACAGTGTACAAGCAGCATTAACTACTTAGAAATTTTTTTCAATCTTCATCAGCAGTACTAAGTTACACTAGCAGTAGTAACTTGCAGTAGTAACATATACTAGCAGTAGTAATTTATACTAGCAGTACTAATATACACTAGCAGTAGTAACTTACACTAGCAGTAGTAACTAACAGTACTAACTACTTAGCATATTTTTCATTAAGATTACTAACAACACTAATTTATACTTAGCAGTAGTAACTAATACCTTAACATTCTTAACTTCCATTTAGCAGTAGTAACTTCCAAACAACATCAAGAGGCTTTTAATCCTAACAATTCTCCCTTAAACTTGATATTCTTCTTTAAAAATCTCAAGTTTCTTCATTAAAAGCTTCATAATCACCAGGAGGATGCTTCCAAACACTTCACTATTTCTTGAGCTATTTTGTCATAAGCTTAAGAAGCTGATAACACATTTCATTCAGATGATTAGTTTGAAGCTTCTTGTTCAGCATCTCTGTAATTTTTGCTGGTGTAAGGGGATATCTCTTGTCAACCAACATAAAGAGATGCATGTCTTGAAACCTCACAAAGTGTACTCCACAGGAATCAAATAATTTCTAAATCTACACTTTGTTTCCTAGTAGATTTCTCCACACTGTATCTTCTACATTATGCTTAAACATTGTCCTTAGATCACCTTATAGTACTCTCTCATATCCCTTTTCTGGTCTTGTAGATCCATGCTTAGCTTTCACAAATTTCTATAGAGTTTCTAAATCTTCTCTATCAAAATCTCTAAGCATCTGAATCATTAATGAGTACCTTTTTAAACTCCATTAGCTCTTATGATTTGAAATAGAATGATATTTCCTTCTTTAGCAATCTTCTAATCAACAATGCTTGGAGGTTTAGTAGCTAATGGTATAGCATCAATTGCTACTTCTTCTTCATCAGGAACAACGTTTATAAGCTTTTTCATCTTAGCTTCTTCTTGATCATCATCCATCTTTTGCTTCTTTTCCTTATCTTGTTCTAGCTTTTCACCTACTCTCTTTAAGCTACTTTCTTATGCCATCTCTTTTTTAGCTTTCTTTGAGCTCTCTTTCACCAACTCAGTATCCTTATCAACAAACATTTTTACCCTTGTCATGGCTTTATCAAATAACTTCTGAATTTCTTCAAATGACTTGTTCTTCAATTGACTTTGTTTGTAACCAGCCATGTGTTTCAGATAAGTTGACATTGTACTTTTCTTTTGTGCTTTAGTTGGTGGCTTGTTCCTCTTTTATTGAGCTCTTAATGCTGCAAAGTGCTTCTTTCTTACTTGTTCTTGCTCTTGTTCATGAAAAACAATCCCTTTTGCTCTGGGTATTGTTGAGGGTGCTGTTGTGGTTGTACTTTACACTGGCTCTTGTACCACAACCTTAGGTTTTGCACTCCTTAATTCAGCCAATGCTTGAGCCAAAGTGATCTCATCAGTAGTAATTGTTGCAGCAGCACTAACTTCAGTAGTACTAACTACTTCTTCAAATTTTTCACTTTGCTCTACAACAAACACTTATTCACCATTAAAAACATTTGTATCAAACATTTGAGCATCATCATACCTCCCTTGAGTTTCATCAACCAAAGTAACTTTTGCATCTTATCAATGTCATCTATTTTCCTCCCCTGTTTGGATGCATCCTCCTGATCACTCAAACCTTCATCTTCAAAGGAAACAACTTGTGCAGATTTACCAACTTTGAATAATCTTTTCATCCCTTGAGTTTTTGACTTCCTTTTACTTTCCAGCTTCTTGACTCTCTTCTTCAAACTAGCAATCTCCTTTGCTTGAGCAGTCTTTGTTTTTTCTATGTCAAGAACTCTATCAGACAGTTTTGTACAAAGGTCCATCAATTCCTTAAGTTTAAGTCTGTCCTCCCCATTTCCAAGTGTGTTAACTCTTGAGAGAGGTGGGTCATTGGATTGTGTATGTACATTTTCCTCATTGGCAGCCTTATCTGGTATAGGCTCTATAGGACCACTGGATAGAGGAATCTCAGTGTCTTTTCTCTGTTTTCTCCTAGATTGTTTCTTCTAAGGTTGTGATCTTAATGGTTGAATGATGGGTGTGTGATGGGGATCAGTTGGCATAGCTGAACCTTCACCCATTTCTTCTTGAGCTTGAACCATCATGGTTGGAAATAAGGGTGTAACTGCTCTAGAGAATCCTTTCCTAACCTTTTTCATATTGCCAAATACCTTCTATTTGTGAGAGGGTGTAACAAAAATTTCATCATGAGTAGACATATCACCAACTTGTTTATCCAAAAGACTTGCACAAACCTTGGATACATAAGAAATTTGACACTACTATCCACATTCTTCACCATACATTCAAAGATATACTTGGAAAAGTTAAATTTCTGGTTTGTGGCTAAGCAGATTATTGTAGAGGCCATAGTGCTACTAAATTCGTTCCATGCAGTAGACTTAGCACTTAGGCATTACAGAATAGTATGAATCGAAAACTTCCATTGAGGAGAAAAGAAAGCTTTGTAGAATGTAAGTTTCTGAAAAGGTTATTCATACCCCCATTAAAGCAAGTTGCTTAGCATTAGGTAGACATTCAATTCCTTTAGCATCTTCTAATTGAAAATCTCTTTTTACACTTGTCTTAGTGATGATCACTTTCTTCCCATCCACTAGGGCTTGTAATTGAACTTCTCCATTAACAGTTTTCACCTTTCCAGTAGCCCAAAACTGCTCAATACATGAAGTATAGATTGTAGGATTAACAGTTAACGCATATTAGATAGGATTCGCATTCAATAAATCCAAAATTTGCTCAAACCCGTCACTTTCAGTGGGTTTAGCCAAGAACGCGACCATGTTGTGTGAATCAGCAAAATTTGGAGCAGACATTGTGATGGGTTTTAATGATTAACGATGAAATTGAGTTAGGGTTAACGATTAGAGAGTATATGAAAGATTGAAATCGAGTAAAAGTTTGAATGAAACCCTTAATCGAAGTATTTATATAAATACCCTCAACAACATTAACGTTCGCTAGCAGTTGTAAGTTATGCCTAACAGCATTAACTTTCAACTAGCAGTAGTAAGTAACCCAGCAGTAGTAACTCAGTAGTAGATTAAGCCTAGCAGCATTAACATACAACCAGCAGTAGTAAGTTATGCCTAGCAGCATTAACTTTCTCTAGCAGCAGTAAGTGTATGCCTAGCAGCATTAACTTTGAATCACCATCATTAACTCTAATTCCTTTCTAATCAGCATTTCCATCATCAATTTAGTATTTTAACTTACAAATTCTCTCTGTTTATTTTTTATTTCTCTCAATTCTTTTAGCTCACAATTCTCTCTGTTTGTTTTTATTTCTCTTAATTCATTTAGCTCACTAAATCACTCTGTCTATTTTTGATTTCTCTCAATTCTTTTAGCTAATAATTCGCTCTATCTGTTTTTGTCACACATCTATCTTTCTGTTTTTAATCTCACTAATTCTCTCACTTCTGTTTTTGATTTCTCTCAATTCTTTTAGCTCACAATTCGCTCTGTCTATTTTTGTCACACATCTCTCTTTCTGTTTTTAATCTCACTAATTCTCTCACTTCTATTTTTCCTTACCAAAAACTTTAAAGATTGAGCATTACAATACTAGCAATCAAATATTGAAATCTACTTACATCAAATGATTTTGTAAGCAAATCTGCAACATTCTTGTCAATATGAATCTTAATCATTTGAATTAGCTTTTTTTATTGGAATCTCTAATGAAGTGATATCTAATCTCAATGTGCTTTGTCTTTGATTGGAAAACAAGGTTCTTCACTATGCATATAGTACTCTCATTATCAATATAGATCTTTGTATGCATAAAGTTATACCCATAATCAAGCAATTGATTTTGAATCCAAAGCACTTGGCGACAACAACTTGAAGCTGCTACATATTCAGCCTCTGTTGTGGAATTAGCAACCACAGTCTGCTTCTTACACTGCCATAAAATCAATCTACATCCTAGGAATTGACAACCTCCTGTTGTGGACATCCTATCTAAGCTTGCTCCTGCATAGTCACTATCAGTATATGCCACCAAATCAAAAGGTGAATCCTAAGGATACCAAAGGCCCAATTTAGGTTGACCTTTAAGATATCTAAAATTCTTTTCACAACATAAAGATGTGATACTTTAGGGTTAACTTAGAATCTGGCACATACACATACAACAAACATTATATCTGGTCTTAAAGAAGTAAGATACATCAATGAGCCAATCATTGATATATACATGTGTTCATCTACATCTTTACCATCTGCATCTTTGAGCAAAGGCTTATGGGTTTCCATGGGTGTGCGTGCTATTTTGACATCACTAAAGCCAAATTTCTTCAAAATCTCAGTCACATATTTGTCTTGGCTTATAAAAATCCCATCTTCCTTCTACTTTACTTGCAGTCCTAGGAAGAATGTGAGTTCACCCATAGAACTCATTTGAAACTTCTTATGCATCATCTTTTCAAACTCTGTGCATAACTTCTTCTTTGTGGACCCAAAAATGATATCATCTACATATACCTGTACTATCAGAATATCACCTTGGTCCCTCTTGATAAACAAAGTTTTGTCTATCTGGCCTCTCTAAAACCTATTTTCTAACAAATAGGTGGACAAGGTCTTATACCAAGCTCTAGGGGCTTGATTCAAACCATAGAGAGCCATTTCTACTTTGTAAACTTTGTCATGGAAGTCTGGATCTTTAAATCCTGGTGGATGATAAACATAGACTTCCTCTTCAATCTTACCATAAATAAAAGCACTCTTGATATCCATTTGGTACACCACAAAGTCTTTAAATAAGGCATAAGCTAAGAATAGCCTAATTGCTTCAATTCTGGCAACAGGGGCAAAAACTTCATCATAGTCAATCCCTTCTTCTTGTGTATACCCTTAAGAAACCAATCTTGCTTTGTTCTTTATCACAATGCCTCTTTCATCCTTATTGTTCTTGTAAACCCATTTAGTGCCTATGGCCCTTTTGCCATTTGGTAAATCCACCTAGGTCCAAACCTTTTGTAATTTAAATTGTAGAAGCTCATCCAGCATAGCTTCTATCTAACTTGGATCCTTTAATGCTTGGATTACCTACTTGGGTTTTTCTTGTGATAAAAAGCAAGCAAACAAACAATTTTGAAAGTCTTTATGGTTTGTTCTTTGCTAAACTGAACTAAACAATTCATGTTCTTTCAAATTCTTTGTCATTCTTCTTGTTTGAGGTGCTAAATTCAAGTCACTAATAATTTGTTCAACTAGATGATCTTTATGTATTCTTGTAGTTGGAATAGGACTGATAGGCATAAATGCATCTAAATTGTTCATGTCAGCCTCTGCAACAAAATCTTCATCATTATCTGAATAAACAATATCTTCTAATTTAGGCATATTTAGATCATTTGGAAGTTCAATGCTTGTTTCTGGATCAACAACATTAATTTCTGTGCCAGCAGCATTAACAGTTGAACTAACAACATTAACATTGTGAGTGTTGTTTCCATCACTAGCAGTATTAATATTGTTAGTGCTATTAATACTAGCATTCAACTTTTGATTAACTCTTTGTTCCTCTCTTGGCTCCTCAGTACTTGGAACCTCACTATCTTTCTCTAAAACTGTATTTTCATTCCCTGGATTTTAGTATCCATCTTTTCTTCTGCCCCTGAAGGTTTGAATCTAGCATCAGGAGATTCCTTTGAATTCTGAGAGTATAGTTGATCAGCATGCCACATTGGTAGCAAAATGTAATCTGTAGGATCCCGATTTATACTTCACTTCATATAATCAAACACAAATCGAAAACTAGAAAAAGAGAAAGAAAGGTGATTGAAAAGAGATAGAGAGAAAAGAGTTGAGAGAGATGAGAGAAAAAGAAATTTTAGATATATGAGAATTAGATATTTTCTAAAAAGAAAATATCTATATATATTTAGATATTTTTAGAAAATATCTAAATATATATATATACCCCTACGACGCGTGGGATATTTAACTAGGACCCGGGCTCGGGTTTTGTTTGGGATTAAACCCGAAACATATACAATATTATATTATTTATCGAGCCCGATTCCCGATATTATTTTCTAACAACATTAACTAATTAAAGACCGAAGCTCCATCGTAGAGTGACCGAGCTTCCTTGTTCGACTCAATAAATTGAGGCTAACAATCTCCCCCGAAGTGAGGTCTTGAACACGGGAACGAGCTTCCTTTATTGACTCAATAAAATTGAGGCTAACATAATCTTTGCCAAGTATTGTCTCCATTCTAGCTTTACCTGCATCATCACATGATTTTGTACCTGTATTACCATTAGACTGATTCCCTGCAACAACTGGCTTATAGTTCATAGAATTTGTTAGTGCGTCTATATCAAGAGCCTATTAGGTCCACTTCCTGTAATATTAGATGTAATTTCATTAAATTGTACATGTAGGTTCTCTTCTACTATCCTAGTTCTACTGTTGACTACTTAGAATGCTTTGCTATTTGTAGAGTATACTATAAAGAACCCTTTATCAACCTTTCCATCAAACTTACCTAGCTGATCTATGGTATTAAGGATTGTAACAGGACTCCCAAATGGTCTCATGAAGCTTAAGGCATGTTTTCTACCTAGAAAAAGTTCATAAGGGGTCTTGTTGTGAGGCTTGATAACTAACACCCTATTTTGGACATAACAAGTAGTATTAACTGCTTCAGCCCAAAAAGTTGTTGGCAATTTTGAATTAGCAAGCATAGTTTTAGCAGCCTCTATTAGTGTCTTATTTTTCCTTTCAGCTACTTCATTTTGTTATGGAGTCCTAGCAACACTAAATTCCCTATTAATACCCTTTATTTCACATAACTGATTTATGACCCTATTCTTGAATTCAGTCTCATTGTCACGTCTAATTACTTTCACCTTAAGGTCTATTAGATTTTCTATGTCTGTTATGATGTTTTAAGTAATTCACTAGTTTCATCCTTCGAGGCTAAAAAGAAAACCTAACTAAACCTACCAAAATCATCTGTGACAACTAGGCAGTACGTCTTTTTCATTAAACTCTTTACAAATGTTGGGCCAAACAAATCCATGTGCAACATTTGTAATGGTTGGCTGATTGAGCTGACTATTTTGGTCTTACAAGAAGCTCTGTGTTGCTTTCCCTTCTGACATGCAACACATGTTTGATTAATTTCAAAAAGTTTTGAAGGTAAACCTCTTACAAGGTTTCCCCTTACCAGTTTATTCATTGTTTTGAAATTTACATGTCCAAGCCTCCTATGCCGAAGATTAGATTCATATGGTGTGGCTTTTGCAAAGAGACAAGTGAGACCTCCTTGAGGAACAAAATTATTTAAATCAACATTGTACATGTTATCCTTTCTAGGAACTTTAAGCAAAACATGACTTGCATCAGTTAACTTAAAGTCTAGAAATAGAATAACACAATCAGTATTAGTAAAAAGAATACTATTCTTCTTGTCACACATATGTGAGAGACTAAAAAGGTTAAACTTTAGTTCCTTTACAAAATACACATCTTCAAAATCCAATTTACCAGATCTTATTTTACCTTTCCCATTAATTTTCCCTCTTTTGGAATTACCTCCAAAGGCAACAAATCCTCCATCAATTTCTTCATAATCTGTAAGATAAAATTTGTTTCCTGTCATGTGCCTAGAGCATCCACTGTCAATCACTCCTTTATTCTTTAAATCTTGCTATGGATTACCCTGCACATAATGGTAGGAAAATTACTTTCTTTTGGGGACCCAAGCCATTACAGACTTGTATCTGCCTTGTGCATTAATATAGTCAAATCTTTTAAAGGACATTGATGCACCATTGTTTCTAGAGACATGGTCTAAAACTTTGTGCTTTGGTCTCTAAACCCAACATGACGAAGCTTTAACAGCATTTCCCTTGTTTCCCTTAGCAGCACTAAGAACTGCTTTTAGCCTAGCAGTATTAACCCTTGTTCCCTTAACAGTATTAACCTTTTTAGTGAAATTACTATTAATAGTTGATGTTATTTTGTTAAAAGGCCTTCTAGCAGTTGAATATGCATTATTAATAACATTTTTCATGGGTCCTGCATTATTCACTACTATTCTTGATTGAACTGTATTAACTGGTCTAACAGTATTAACAGAAATTAGGCCAGACCTAGTTAAGACTGTTCTTGGAACCATGTTCCTTTTTGAACTGGGGTGAATTAATTTAGAGAAATTCTATTTGTTCACCCTTTGAACATTGGTCCAAACTGGTTTTGCAAATCTTCCATTATTATACTAGTTATTACAATCATTCTTCAAATGATCAAAACTACCACACATATGACAAGCTTTGTTGAACATCTCAAAATCACTCCCTAATTTTTGAGACATCTGTTGGTTCCAGTTTCTCTTGTTCCCTCTAGGACTATGTGTGTTTTATCTATTTTTATCAACTGATGTTTTCCTAGGAGATTGTACTTGCTCAGTAGACTTAACAAAGTTTATCTTAGCAAAACTAGGTTTATTAAACATCTCAACTGTTTTAACCTTAGGCACTATTAGGAATTATATTTGAGTTGATAAGACAAAACATATGAAAGATGAAGGAGTTAAAAGACAAAGGAGGAATTCTTCAAAAGATGGAAGATTTTAAAGATTCTAAAGATAAACTTAAATGTTAAAAAAAGATTTATTAATATCATTATTTGTTCTTATCCTTTGTAAACATAATATCTCTACTATATAAAGAGATACATGTCATTAGGTTTAGGTGTAAAAAATCGTGTGTTCCATGTGTACCTAAAGTGTGTGTGTTAGGCGTGTTCTATACAATATAGACGCCTAAGGTTTGGTTGTTTTAGCCTCAAGGATCTTTGATTCCTTGTTATAGTTTAGATAACACGTTCTACCATTGATCAAGGTAGAATTGGGGCTTGTAGTAGTCATTGTAGAGAAGATAATGATGAAAAACCTTGTTGAATAACTTTGTTCATTATACTATTTCCGCTATGCATTCTTTCATGTTCATTGTTATTTTTCCTAGATATAGATCTAAACAATCTGAGCTTACAACGATTCTTTAGTCTTCACAATTGGTATCAGAGCCACGAGGCTCGTAATCTAGGATCTACAAGGTGTTTTAGTGTCGCATCTATCAAGGAAAAGAGGTATGAATTTTCTATCTTGGTTATCATGTCGAATCTGGTGATATTAGGGTTTTTCAGCAACCCTAATTTGATATAACAGGAAGTTTGTTCACAATTGTTATTGATTGGTTCGTGACAACAAGATGGTTGCTAATTGTGGTTCTTGGTTACATAATTCAAGAGTTCTTTGGAACTTATTCTATGAAAAGAATCATTAGCAGTTGATGAGAATGATGAATTAGTGACAGAAAAGTATCGCTAAAAGAGGCGTCATCTGGATACTTAAAAAAAGTATCCTTAAATAGTCGTTATTATGTTTATACTGTTGCGCTTCCTCGTTTCTACTGCTGTCAATGACGACACATAATGACAGTTTATTCGTTAATATTGCTTGGGTTAGCAGTTACAACTGCTAGTAGTAATCGATTGGATTTAATACTGCTAGTTTGTTGTTCGTTAATGCTGCTAATTCTTGGTTAATGCTGCCAACTAAAGGTTAGTACTGCTCGTTAATTTTTAGTATTGCTCATTCGATGTTTATATTGTTGGGGGTTTAAAGATTTAGTATTGTTTGAAAGATGTTTTTGTTAGTATTGTTGCATTGATACTTAATACTGCTGGCCAAGAAAATTAATACTGCCAGTTCATAGTTTGTACTGCTATTGAAAGCAGTTAATACTGGTAGCTTTAGCAAATATCAAATAGCATACATCTTGAATCTCGGATTGAACAGATGCTTCGTTTAAGGGGAAGCTAACAGATTGATTTGGTTTAAATGTTCTTAAATGTTTAAAAGGCCTTAATTTCTAGATTAATTGTGTTACGAAGAAGATATGATTACATCTCACTTATTATGAGTTAAAGTGGGAGTTTCAACAAGGTTTGTCTGCTTTATTCATATCTCAAATGGCTTAGAACATTTGGAGGTAACTTGTTCGTGCTTAGAAACGACGTGACATAGACTTGACAAATCTAGTAAAGGTGTGTGATTTCTCTTATGGTTGCTCAATTTGGCCCTCTCACATTTGCTATCACTTTAAGGAGTTACATTGTCGTGCTCAGTGTCTCATAGAAGATGAGGATTTTGTTAAGAGGTTGCGATCTACTTATACTTTGGGTCTTGTTGATGAATATGATTGACGACACATGGATAGTACAAGTTATAAGACAAATTGGGTTATTCTATCTTCAGCTTCAATTGGTAATCTTAGTTTTCACACTCATCATAATCATTACATAGAGCCTACATAATTGAAGAATTTAAGAAATGGTTAACATATGAGTTTTAGGGGGAAGCTTATTGTTAAAATGATTAAAATCCATTTAAATGCTGACATGGAGTGAGGTTTTCACTACTAGCTAGTTCATTATTACTACCTTTCTTACTACTAGCTAGTGTGATTCTTACTACTCCAAGTTCATTTTTCTTATTGTCTAATGTGGAATTTGAGAAGTTAGAAGATTAGATTAGAAGTGTGATATTGGTTAGTAGTGTCAAGAATCAAATTGCTTATATTCATATTTCCCCAATTTGATTTAATGAACACAAAGGGAAAAAGTTTTTACAAAGAAGATGTGCAACTTACAGAACCCTTATGAATTCATAGATCCTTATTCTTTCAAATATATATATATATTAATATTATATATTATAAATATATATATATATAAAAAATAATATATATATATATATTTATATATATAATTAGGCTTCAGGGGAAGTTTTGCTTAAATGTTTTGTCATTATCACTAGGGGAAGATGTTTTTGGGAAATATTTGAGTTGATAAGACAAAACATATGAAAGAATGAAGGACTTAAAAGACAATAAGGAGGAATTCTTCAAAAAGATAAACAGATTTTTGAAGTTCTGAAGCGAAAAACTTAAATTTAAAAAAGATTTATTTAATATCTTTATTTGTTCTTATCCTTTGTAAACCTAATATATCTATGACTATATAATAGATACAGGTTTCATTTAAGGTTTAGGGTGTTACAAAATCGTGTGTTTCCATGAGTAACTAAAGTGTGTGTTTAGTGTGTTCAATACAATGTAGACTCTAGAGAATTAGTTGATTTTAGCCTCAAGGATCTTTGATTCCTTGTTATAGTTTAGTAACATGTTCTACACATATGAATCAAGAAAGAATAAGGCTTGTAGGTAAAATATTTTCATTGTAGAAAAGAATAATATGAAAAACCTTGTTGAATAACTTTGTTCATTATGTTATTTTCGCTATGCATTCTTTCATGTTCATTGTTATTTTTCCTAGATATGGATCTAAACAATCTGAGCTTACAATGATTATTTAGTCTTCACAGGCACATTTTCTTCATCACTATCAGATATCCAATCCTCAATAAATAGGGCTCCATTTTATTTCTTAGCAGTCTCAGGTTCATTATTCTCAATAGTAGGCTTTTCAACTATAGACTCACTAATAGACTCATTCCCTTCAACAAAATCATCTAGACTAGGATAAACTAAATAAGGTTTTGGTGGCATAAAATTCCAAGTATAGGGAGGTGGGACAGCATTATACCTTAATCCAATTATACACTTATTCATTATCTGTCTGTCTAAAATTTTACTTAGGTTTTTTGATGAATTTTCAAATCTTTGTATTGTAAATTGAACCTCATATTTTTCTTTTGTAGCCAACTCTAGCTTCCTTTTAAGCTCTGTAATATCTAAATATCTTAAATAGATTTCACGTTTTAAGAGTTTTATAGCTTCCTCGTACACAGACTCATTTTTCTTAAAGACTAACAGTCTAGTTCTATAGATTCTAAACCAGTTTTATAAGAGACAACACTTATCATAGCTGTTCTTAAGTCTGTAACTAATTGTTCATTTTGTCCTTTTAGATCTTTTACACATTCTAAACAAGATGAACAAAAATTTGAGTCATTACATACCTCAGAGTTTGTAGAATAAGTTGAACTTGTTGCAGAATAAGCCATGAGAGCAAAATTGGTTGGACATTCTTCTGCTTGATCACTCCAATCATAGCCAAATCCATCACACTGAGATACTAAGGCATTTGAAGTAGTTTCCTCAACTGGCACAATCCTTCTGGTAGGCTCTCTATTCCTGCTGTCTTGATTCCTAGGTGCCCTGCACTCCCTTGCAAAGTGTCCTCTCTTGTGGCAGTTAAAACACTCCACCTTGGACTTGCCAAACCCAATTCTTTCTTTGTTGGTCATGTCCAGCTTCCTTCCAGTATTCTTTAGGAATCTTCTTGCCCTCATAGTCAGCATACAATGTTCCACGCTTTAAATCCTACTCTACTAGATATCAGGATTGTTTAGTATTATGATCTTCATTATCTAGTTGTGGAATACTTGGTTGGCTAGCAAAGAAGGAATAAATCACAGCATCACCCAAATTTTCATCAGTTGTTGAGCTATTAGCAGCATCCTGAGTGCTAGCAGTATTAACACCCTGAGCAGTATTTACTTCTCTAGTTGCACTATTAGTGCTGCTATAGGACAGAAAAGCTACATTATATGAGTTTGTGGTTGAGCTACATGTCCCTTTGACCTCTGATTCATAAGCCTTTAGGTTGTTAAAGAGGTCAACCAAACTCAATGTCTCAATCTCTGGTTTGTTCCTCCACACAATAGTATGCATAGTCCATTCTTGTGACAAACTTCTGAGGAACTTCTGATTAATGTCTTCTTGAGGAATAACTTCACCATGCATCTTCAGTTGACTAATTATCTTTTAAAGCCTTTCATAAGTTTTCTCAATCACTTATGTGCTAGATGCATCAAAGTTTTCATATTGCTGCTTCAGAAGATTTTTCTGAGTTTTCTTTGTAGCAGTATGATTTGCAGTTTTATATACGCTATAAAATATACAATATATAATATTCCAAAAGAGCAATTAAGAACTTTTCTAAAGTTTCTCTTAAGAAAAGGTCACTCTAAAAGATATATATAATATAATATATAATACGTATGTTTTTCGGAAGTATGATCTCCCGGATCGTTATCCCAAAGATTTGAGAAATTGAAACCTCGTTTGATATTGGATATTGATTTGAATGGGTTCGAAGATTGATTGGGTTTTTTATAACTACTAATTAAAAGCACAATTAAAATCAAGCAATTAAAACAATTAAACACTTAACAATTAACGGGAAACAAATAAAATGCGACAAATAAGCAAGTACACTAAAATTAAGTCCTAAAAATGCAAACTAATTTTATAATCCTAAAATAGTATTAAAGAAAATTTTAAGAAAAAGAAAAATATTTTTTTGATTATTTTTGAATTTATTATGAATTAAAAACTATTTTAATCTAATTAAATCCTAAAAAATAGCAAATTAAATCCTAAAATTTTAGAAAAATGATTTCTAAACTTAGAAAAGTCTAAAATAACATAAAAACTCAGAAAACTATTTTAAACTATTTTTAAAATTAAAATCCTATTTTTAAAATTAAAAATAAAAGCTCAAAAATGAAAATTAAAATTTAAAAAGGGTGAAAGTGATTTTTCTTAATGTAAAACTAAAAGTATTTTTTATAAAACTAAAAACTATTTTTTTGTAATTTTCTGAAACTTTTTCTATTTTTTATTAATTTTCGAAATTAAAAACTTAAGAAAAATGATTAAAAATAAAATACTTAATGAAAAATTATCAAAAAATCAGGGAAACTCTAAAAGGCAACAAAGATGACAAGAAAAATATAGCTAAAGAACCAGCTTAAAGAATAAGCTCATAAAGCTTATGAATAAGCTACGGCTTATTTAATAAGTAGGAAATGAAAACGTGTACAAGAATTAAATGGAATGGTATGATGACGGATGAGCTATTGTAGCATATTGGTTAACACGTTGGGTCTTTGAGTGAGAGGTCTTGGGTTCGAGGTCTGGCAACCCCACTTTTTGCTATTTTTTTTATTTTTGCTTTTTATCAAAAACTAAATATTGAAACTTATAAAACTCACTTTTTTGAACAACTTTAATGAAAGGTGTATAAGCTGAAAGTCTAAAATGAGCTTTTTAAAAGCTTAAGAAATAAACAGATCAGTAAGTAAGCTCTTGGCTTACTTTTTTCTTGTTTGGACATATAAGCTTGCACAAGCTTCAATTTAAGCTCAAATTCAAAGACAAAAGAAGTTCTAAGCAGCTTATGAAGTATTTGAACTAAAAATGAAAAGCAAAATAAGCTAGAAACACAATAAATCCTTTAAATCTAATGCTCAAGAGAGTAAACTCAGGAAAATGCACAAATGATTCAAAATTCTATAGAGCTAATAAGCTCAATAAGCTGAGACAGAGCTTGAGCTTATGAGCACTTAACAACCTAACTACAGGCTATTAATTTCAATTATAAAAACTACTTCTACAAGCTAAGAATCTTAAATTTAAACCTACTCTTCTAATACTACTGTTTTTGATTTTTTTTATGACTTTTATAAACTTTTGACAGCAAATGCAATCTAAGAAATCAGCTATAAATTGGAAAACAAACTTTGATCTATGCTAAGCTATGTCTATAGTATAAGCTTGCAAAAATTAAGAACCTAAATCTAATATTAACTAGCTTAAAATGAAGATGAAAAGGAAGCAGTACTAACTGCATTTGCTGATGCAAATGACAATAGGTAAATACAAATGTGCAGGTATCCTCAAGGGATAACATGCATTACTCACTCTATTTGAGTGTGTTTGAAGCAAATACAAGCAATATCCTATCCTTAAATGCTTGGATCAAAATTAAGCTAGCAATCAAATAGGGATAAGCTCCCCTGGTGCAGAACCACTTATTTAAGCCCTAACTTGTTCATCTTTGAAATCTAAGTTCTAAAAACTATATTCCTAATTGTTATAAGTGAAATCAAAGCTGTCTCAAATAAAATGCACAAGATCCTTTGACTTTTTGAGGTCAAATCACCTTAAACCAAACACCCCTTATCAGGATGACAGATTTTGAAATAACTTAAGATTTAAAAACTAGAGAATGAAACTTGATTACCAGACATTGATGAGCTTATAACAAACCTAACCAACTTAAATGAACAACTGAATTAACTAGATTCTAAGATTTAAAACTATGCTACTGTATTTTTGGCTTTTTATGTTTTTATGACTGATTTTAAGAAAAACTAAGCTATACCAAGATCTAAACTAATTTAAGCAAAAACAGATAATCAAATGCACTTAATAAACACTAGTAAAGAGTAATAAGCACTAATAAGCAAACAGTTTAAGCTATAAAACAAATCTACACTATTAAGCACTAGTTGAAGTAAATATTAAAGAGTTTAAGAAATTAAGTGAAAACTTACTTTAAGCTTCAGCTAAACAGAAGCTAAGGCTCAATTAAGCTTAATCAACAGCTCTGGATTATTTAGAATAATCCAGTATAAGTCCATGGGAGTCCTTCCACAAGTGACTCCCATTCCATTTAGTTTTTAATCCAAATAAGACAAGGTATTGAACTAGTTTTATTATTTAAGTAAATTTAGACTGAATTAAGCTTAATTACTAGCTTATAGACTATTAAGAGCTTTTGAGTAGCTTATGAGATTATAGCTTAATATTTAAAGAAAAATAAGAGCTTAAGAGTGAAGATAAAACAAAGTTACACTGATTTTTATTAATGAAAACTAGATTACAATGCTGAAAAGAGGAAATTACAAGACATTTAAGAAAATTACATTAAGCTAAAAAGGAAATTTTAAGCTACACTAAAAGCTACTCAAAAACTAGATGGTGTGTGTGTGATAGTGAGGGCTATTTATAGCCTATTGATGAAGATTCTAGGCCTTGCCTTTCTGCCTACGCCCCTTTCAATCATCACCATCCATTCTACTAATCATTAAAGAATGATTCTTATCCGTTTGATCAAGTGAAAGTCACACGGATTGCCAAGCTGTCATTCCTTTGATGTGACAGCTTGTGCTAGTTTTGTGAGTGCTTTAAGAGTAAAACCAAGTAATCCCTTGTGCTTTCTTCATAGCCACGTGTCTTGATGGCTTGAGTGAACCATAGGACCTTGAATGACTAATTAACCCTGCATTATGTTTAATTAAGCCCTTGAATTTTCTTCCCGTACCCTTAAATTTAATTGGGCCCCTATCATTTTGACTGAGGGATGAAAATGGGGAGACGATGAACAGTAACATGTTCTTCGCGCCCATTTTAACTGAATCAGGGGTAATTTGTTTTAAACTTTGGGTAAATGGCAAAATTGGTCCTTGTCTTTGGTTATTACACGTTTTTGTGTAAAATAACTTTTAAACTTGGCATAAAGAGTCCATGTGTTTTTATAAAAGGGAATTGGGATAGGGTAATGGACTTTTAATTTGGCTTTTTGGATCCGGTAGAGTATTAAAGGGTTTAAGGCATTTAAGGTTTAGGACCATTTTGAAACATTTGAAGCATGGTGGAACTGAAATGAGACATTTGGGATTTTGTCCTTTTGAGAGTTGAACTTTTCTTTTGCTCATGGTTTGACTTTATCCTTTGACGGAGGCTTTGAATCTTTTGGCTTCTTCATGTGCTCTTGCTTTCTTTCCGTTTCTCGTGTCCTTGTTGTTCCCCTTTTTTTTTTGGTGGTTTTCTTGTGATATTTGATATATCCGTACCTGCACACACAAAACACAAAAACAAGCATATCTTTGCCATTTTTAGTCTGTTTTGGGCTTAATTGGGTCATTTTAGGTATAAACAGATATGTGTATTTTACACTTATCACTTACCCTTGATACTCGATTGAATGGTCATGTTCATAGCTCGAACTCTCTTATGCTTAATTCTATCCTTTCTACTTAGTGCATCGGCTACTACATTCGCCTTAACAGGATGGTAGTGAATTTCGCAGTCATAGTCGCTGAATAGCTCTATCCAACGATGTTGACGCATATTCAGCTCGTTCTGATTAAAGATATGCTGAAGACTCTTGTGGTCGGTATAAATGACGCTCTTCGTCCTGTACAAGTAGTGTCTCCAGATCTTGAGAGCGAATACAACTGCACCCAGTTCCAGATCATGGGTGGTGTAATTCTTTTTATGGATCTTCAACTGTCTAGATGCATAAGCAATCACTTTGCCCTTTTGCATCAGCACGCACCCCAGGCCTTGGCATGACGCATCATAGTCTACCACGAAGTCTTTTGGTCCATCAAGGAGTGCTAGAATAGGTGCATTACACAACTTATCCTTTAATGTTTGAAATGCCATCTCTTGTTCATCACCCCAAACATACTTCTTATTCTTCTAAATCAAGATGGTAAGTGATTTGGCAATCTTAGAGAAATTTACAATGAATCACCAGTAATATCCTGTAAACCTAAGAATGAGCGGACTTTTATTGGTAATTTAGGAGCTTCCTAATTCTTAACAGCTTCAATCTTGCTGAGATCTACATGAATGCTATCACTGTTAACCACATGCCCAAGGAACTGCACATCTCGTAACCGGAATTCGCACTTTAAAAACTTTACGTACAGTTTCTCTTTCTTGAGCATGTCTAAGATTAACCCTAAATGCATTTCATGTTCCTCCTTTGTCTTTGAGTAGATCAAAATGTCATCGATGAACACGATAACAAATTTGTCTAGATAGGGTCTGCATACTCAATTCATCAAGTCCATGAATACCGCTGGTGCATTCGTCAGACCAAAAGGCATTACTGGGAATTCAAAATGTCCATATCGAGTTCTAAATGCGGTCTTTGGAATGTCGTCCTCGTGTACTCTCAGCTGATGGTATCCGGACCGAAGGTCTATCTTGGAGAAGTATTGTGAAACTTGCAATTGGTCAAGTAGGTCGCCGATTCTAGGGAGGGGAAAACGGTTCTTAATGGTCAGTTTGTTCAACTCTCTATAGTCGATACATATCCTGAAACAACCGTTCTTCTTCTTGAAAAACAATACCGGTGCTCCCCATAGCGATGAACTTGGCCGAATAAAACCCTTGTCCTGAAGTTCCTTGAGTTGGTACGACAACTCCTTTATTTTATTGGGTGCCAAGCGATAGGGAGACTTCTCGACCGACATTGCTCCAGGGATTAGGTCGATACGAAACTCAACTTCTCGGGATGGAGGTAATCCTGATAGGTCGTCATGGAATACCTCGAAGAAGTTTCGAATGATGGCGATGTCTTTCAGTTTCGGCTCCTTTGCTTTCGCACTCATAAGATGTTTCACCTTCTCTTCTGGCCATTCTCCATATACCCTAAGCATCTCGCCATGTGGTAGTGGAATTCGACCTCTATGCCTGGACAACCAGTTCGTCCCTATAATTACATCGAAGCTTTTGTGTCCGAACGGTATTAGGTCTATGTGAAAGGTATGTCCTTCTATTTCTAGCTTACAGCCCCGTATAACCTTATTAATATATACTAGTTGTTCGCTAGCTATTTCAATTTCATAACTGAAACCTAGACTACTGGGCTCTATGTCTAACAGAGGCACGAAGGTAGTGGAAACAAAGCTATCATCGGCACCAGAATCAAATAGCATTGTAGCATAGTGGTCGTTTAAAGAGAACGTACCCGTCATAATATTCGAGTCTTGGAGAGCTTCCTCTACTCCCATCATGAATGCGCTTCCACGTGCCAAATTGCCATTCTTCTTATGACCCTAACCTTCCTCAATAACCATAGCTTGATTTAGACGCACCTTACCCCCACATAACCATCACAGTCTTTGATTTAGAACACCCGATTTCACTCACTCTGGGTCTTGGTGCTCAGTTTTAATCTAGGCTGCTGACTTGTAGTGATTGGTGTCACCACAACCTCATAACAACCCCCACGAAGTGCCCTATCCCAGGTTTACGCATTCAAGTGGTTCACCATGCCAAGCCTCGCCACTTGTGCAAATCCTTGGCAAAATGCGCCCTAAGCGGGTCTAAGCGGTTGAAGTTCATACACATACGACAAGGCGTCTCGAGGTTATGGTAGAAATTGCAGTTTGTACATCTAGGTGCCGAACCCGTGTACTCTTTCCTAACAGGGTTGGTAATTATGGCAAACACTTTCCCAGTCCTAGCTCTCTCATTTTCATCCTTGACATTCCCTTCTTTACTTGATTCTCTGCCATCTCCTCTTCTCTCACCACTCCTCTTTAGAGATCCATTCCTAACTGCCTTATCGGTTAACACCCCAGCTTTTAGTATAGCACTCTGGATTGTAGGTGGCTCAGTTGCTGCCACCATCCCACAGATTTGTAAAGCAAGGCCATAGATGTACCTTTCTATCATTTTGGTCTCAGGGGTAACCAAGTGAGAGTCGGTCAATGTACGTTGAATGACTAGGTCCAACCATGACGTAATTCCAGAACTCTGTTTCTAACTTCTGCATTTTGTTGCTTGGGCAGTACTCTTCTTTCATCAATGCATTAAAATCTTCCCAGGTCATGCCCACTGCGGCTTCACGGCCTCTAGTCCTAACCTTGGAGTTCTACCATGTTAGTGCTTTACCGGTTAGCAAACCAGCTGAATACTTGACCTTCTGGCTGTCTCCACAACCACTGATATCTTGTACTGCCTCCATTTTCTCAACCCACCGGATGTAAGCTGTCGCGCCACCCTTACCATCAAATTCCTTCGGCTTGCATGCCACAAAGTCCTTGTATGAACACTCATTCCTACCGTTTCCCACGTTAACATTCCTATCATCTTCGTGGATGCTGTCTTCAGCGGCGTTGTCGTTTTGACTTCCGATGTTCCCTTGATTGCTAACGTGATCACCTACTTGGGTGACGATAGTAGGAAGTATGTCTTGCAATTGCTGAGCGATGACAGTAGCAAAGTCAGGAACTTCATCAATGCCTCCATTCGCTCTGTTACCTCGACCACCTCCTCAGTCACCTTGATCGTCAGTTCGTCCACCACCTCTGCCTGTTTGCTCTCCAGTTCTTCCACCTCCTCTACCAGTTTGTCCACCTGTCCTTCCACCTCGTGGTGCAGTAGTGTGTCGACCAACATTGCATGTTGTCATCGTTGGAGCCATTTTTACACGAGGTAGGATATAGGTAACATTAGGTAGGAGGGGAATTTCGTATATAGACGGTCCTAATATACTATTGTTCGAATCGCGGCCCTAGTTGTCAATATCGTTTTAAGTGAGAAGGATCACTTAAGTACACGTGGGTCGCGATACATCTATAACTGCGTTGGCCATCGTATTTATATATGCATCCTTTCCCAATTATACTCAATACCATACTTTCACAATTCAGTGATTGACTTATCTAAAACGATAGGCGATAATTACGCTCAAAAGCAAGTATACGCGGAAACCGTACACGTAGATCCTATTATGCAAGCTATATGAAGGTTCCTAGATTATAGTCTAGGCTAAACCACCTAGTTCTCTATAACCATTGGCTCTGATACCAATAAGCCACACCCCGTCTAAGGCAAAAACACGAGGCGTGACGGAGGGATTGATCGTCATAACACATGGTGTCGACATAGAGAAAACTAAAATGCATACCAATAAAAGTGTCACAACGTCCTCTGGACTCAAGTGGATACTTGTGTCGTGACTTGTCGAATCACGACACATGGTCTGAAGTATTACAAGCCAAGCTCCCACACATGGGGTAATACAAGTCTAGAAATGATCCAAAATACATAACTGAAAACAAAGTTCTAAATGCAATTATTCAAGAAAAGATTCCTCAAGGGATACTCTTAGGTCTGCTAAAGGCCTTCTATCCTGACTTCATTGAGCATTCACATCACCTGAAAATGATACTCGAAAAGGTCAATATAAAGTTGGTGAGCTCGTAGGTTTAGAGTATAAACCCAGTTGTTGTGCCGGAATCTGAGTAGGACAATAGTGCAATATAATAGCAGAGTGCAAGCAGTATACATAGCCATCTAATAGCAATCATAGTAGTCATAGCATATCAGAGCAATCAAATTATACCAACCATTCAACAATGGTCCAAGCGCTTATAGTCCTCCGAACCTATCGCCTACCAGCTGGAGCTACACAGATCGGCTAAGTAGTTGTTTGTCATTTCCCAAATAGCATGCATGAACATATACAGCAGCATTCACATGCCCAATTATAGACACATAGCATTGTCCAAAAACGTAGTAATAGTTTAGCACAGAAGTTAAACAGTTTGAAATAGATTTGAGTATCATTTTCCCCCAAAGAAAATAGTTTGAAAGTGAGGCTACGAGAACTCACCACAAACAAGGATGAATAGTAGCTGAGAATAAGATGATCAAACAACAACGTGCAACGGCGTCTAGTCACAACCTAGCAATTTGTGTCCGACTCAAAAAAATATTTGTAACGTGTATTTGAAATTGATGCATATGAGTTTTCAAAAGTGTTTTGTATCATTGTCTTTAGTATTACTGGTTGTGTGGTGGTTGGCAAATTAGACTCGAAGAAAATACACCAAAGTATATATATATATATATAGTTAGGATCAAATAAGAAGAAAACTTAAAATGAGAATGATAAGAAGAAACCACAACTACACATTTAAGATGCACCTACAAAAATGGATGCATATCCCATTAAAATTCTCTCTCATATTTAAAATGTGTGACTAGAAATCCTTCTTATTCTTCTCATTATAGTTTTTCTTCTCACCGTATCCCTACTATATATATATATATATATATATATATATATATATTAGATTTTATGTACTTATACTATTTTAATAGAATAGGTAAATAAAGCCAATAAAAAGTAAATAAATAGACGATAAGAAATCAAAATATGTTCCAGCAATTTACTCAGTAAATCCTAAGTTATCTGGGTTAGGTGTGTAAATTATAAGTATAACACGTTTTAAATATACGAAATAAATATTAAAAGTTTTATAATTTATAAAATTATAAAATAAACTTTTCGTCTTTTAGTCGATTATTAAAATAATAATATTTTATTATTTCGTCTTTTTGTCAGATTTTTAAGAAAGTAGGTTGTTGTAAAAATATTTCTAAGTATAATATTTTTTATAAAATTTCGGCATGACCCGTTTGTTTATAAATGTTTTTTTAAGGTCTTAAACCTTATTTTCAAACACTTTTTCTCAAATAGTCATTTTCCGACAAAATGCCGAAATCTACATTTACACTACGTTTTATCAAAACCAAACGACTATTTTAATAATCCTAAACTTATATAAGTATAAATTGATCAAAATCCGCTTTAAACATTTAAGTTAGCCCAATAATGAAATCCTTAGCTTTAGTTTTTAGTCCATAATATGCCCAATATCGAATTTACTAGTTAGCCCAATAATGAAAAGTCCAAAAACATCAATAAGCTAAAAATACCAAAGTCAAATAAGCAAAGTAGTAAGTCAATAAAATAAGTCGTGTAGCCAAATAAGCCGTGAGCTTAATGGGCCATTTTGGACTATCCGACCCAATGACCACAACTAGCTATTCAACCTCTTAAACTGACACTTTTCAACTAAAAATAAGTGTTATGAATACGTTAAAAATAAGCCAAACGAAAAGCCCCAAAAATAAGCCGAAGCCTATTGGGCCTTAGTTGGGTCGTGGTATGTATAAGCCCAAACAAACATTTCCAAAAATATATTAAGCCCAAAAAATATCAATAAGTTATAAGATACGCGAAAAAGCATTTTTAGTATCAAAATAAGCTAGAACTTAACCCACAAAAGATACAAATAAGCTGCGGCTTATTTGTCCTTTTGGGCCGAACATGATATAAGCCCAAAATAAGCCATATGAGCTTAAAAATAAGTCGTTAAGCTATAAAATCTTTTTAGTCTCAAAAATAAGCCACGAACTAAGCTATAAAAATTGGATGAAAGTTTAAATGACCAAAATCACTTTCCTTTTTGTTCCCTTTTTATTGCTGAAACAAAATAAGTCATAATAAGCACTTATGTGCTTATTAATAAGCCGAATAAGCTATAAGATTTTATGACCCAAAATATTATTTCACCAACACAACCAATATATTAAAATGATACTTTCCTTGTTTTCATTTTTCTCTTCTTTTGAACCAAACGCCACCCTTTAGATCCTTTAATAAATTTTTAGCTTTTGATTTCTAAACAAAGTGTACAACTATGCTTCATAATATTAACAAAAGTACAAAGATTTTGAAGAAAAAATTACTTACAAATTAGGGTTTTATATGAAGATTAAAGCTTAGTCAAACAATCCAAACGTTGTTTATTTACCCCACACGCTCACCCCGAATGTATTTAAGCTTCCATAATTTTGAACAAAATGAAAAAAAAATGTATGGTTTATGTGTGTGTGTTGTGTCGTTCGAGCAAGAGAGAAAGATAGGGTGAGAGTTTTCTTGATGAGTGTTTTGGTGTTGTGTGTGTGTTTTTGAAAATAAAATGAGGATAAGGAACATACATGCATGGACAAGGTGCCTAAAATGGTGCCTCCTTGTCCCCTTAAGGCCGGTCGAACCTAGGATCCTAGGAGGGGATCCTAGTTGATTTTTTTGTCTTTTGTCGGGATATGTAGCGTGTCTAGTTCGTAAATAAACGTGACCTGAAAGTTCTCGTATTTTAGGTAAGTGTAAAAATAAGTTTAGTAGTCTTAAAATATCAAAAGAATTAAACTCATAGTTATAATATTTTAATTTAGTATAGACAGTATTTTGCCGTGCTGGGACGCGTTGTTTGACATTTTAAGCTGTTTGCGGGATAATTCTCCCGGTAAGTTATCAATTATATATATAATCATCCAAAAAGAGATAATTCAAGAAATAAATGAACTATTGACTAGATAAGCTATAAATTGACTACCGTTAACACGGTAATTGTTCTAACGAAAACAAAAAAAGTTAATAAAACAGAGAACTAAATAGAATATCATATGTCTGGAAAATCCGCAAAGGTTACAATCTACCCCCCTTAAAAGAATTTTGCCCCGAAATTAAACTAG